>VDFB02154877.1:0-42242 GCA_007258455.2 Sequoia sempervirens | reverse complement strand
TTGTTTATATGATAATTTGTCTGCATAATATGCCCTTGATGTTTTCCTCCTATTTTGCCATCCAGATATTTGTTGGGTAATTGTATCTACATTTTTTAACAAATCCTTCAATGAATCTACTAGATGTATTCTTTCTGTGGTTAAAGAATTTTGATCACTCAACCTACTAATAAGATCCTCAACTTCTTTTCTATTTTTTTCAATTTCACTACTCAAAATTTCTTGAGTGCCAGGAGGGTATTGAGAGAATGGTGGGGGAGGTTGATTTTGTGGTTGAGGATTTTCCTCCTCTTGTTGAGGATTTCCTACAAATTAAAAAAAAAAACATTCATTTCTAAACTAAAACAAACAAAATCAATTTAAAACTAACAAATTCAAAACAAATACCAAACAATACTTACCTCTTGCATCTCTTCGTCGTTGTGGCGCCATATTTGTGAATAAATCCAATTGCTCTTGATGAATTTTGAAGAAATCACCTCTCCAAAAATGCGAGCGCATATAACAGGGTTTTTGGCCGCGGGCGAAGCTAAAACACAACAAAAAGGAAATGAGAAATGATATTTGGATTTGGTTTTTTTTTTTGCTTTTAAAAAGAAATAACGCGAACGTGTTTTGGCCCTTTTTTTAATTTTTTGGCCACAATAGTGCGACCATCTTGGTGCACTTACCCTTAAATAAGGAACCATTAAGTCCATTTAGTTTAAAGGGGGCCCTAAACTTAATGTGAATGTGTAAAACACATTACAACACTAAATTAAGGCAATATTAGGTTCATTAAATTATTATTAATTATTCCCAAATTAAGTGAAAATGAGATACTTTATCTATTAAAAAATGATACTCATATGGATTCATTTAGGAGAATGGAGTCCCCACTGTAGTTACCTGCAAAACCACAATGTTAAGGACCACATACTGCAACACAGATTCACTAGTCATTCAAAAATCCTCTTATTTTAAACTTCTACAGAGAATTGAATTCAAGGGTATATGTATGCCCCCTGATTCCGCTTACTTTATGTCCAGGGGGAATCAAGGTAAATACAAAACCATATCAAATTAATTAAGTCATATCATAGGGTATTTCCAAGTACCATACCACATAGTGATATACATTTGATGAGACTGGGAGTGGAATTATGAATCCAACACAACAAATGACATCAAAAATGGAGTGCCCTAGCCCCTATTATGCTAATTTGAATAAAATTCTCTTTAAAAATGAAATAAGCTTTACTTACTAGGGTTTACTATATACTAATGAAAATGACACTTTTTACTATTCATTTGACATTTACCTTTTAGGAAATTACCTTTGTTACAAAGTGATCTAGGATGTTGAGCCGACACACCTACAAGCTTCATAGACTTGATGTTGTTTGCAACGAGGTGGCACGAGACACACTTCGTCACATGGTGAGTAGATCTTGTTCTAGGTTTTCTTTGTTTTCATGCATTTATTGTACTTTTTCATGTATTTTTAGTATTTTAAGGACCCTAGAAAAGATTGGCGCAAAGTTTCCATCTTTTTCGCAAAGCGTCCATTGCTGGTGCAAAGTGTCCAAGACCCCCTGTCCAAAAATTGCATAATTGTCCACATTGGCCATAAAGTTTCTTAGAGCAACTCTAGTGTTATATAATTGATAAATTTAGGATTTATTTTTTCTTTTGTTATTTTAGATTCCTCCTCGAGCTCGACAGTATCTTAGAGGGAATCATTTTTGTTTCCTTCGAGAATCTATCACATAATTGTCAGAGGAGGTGGTCAACATTCTACAGGATGTATGATTTTTCTAGGTATACCTCATGCCACCTATGAGGTATCACGATGCTATGTTGATGGCCCTGGTAGAGAGATGGGTTGTTGTCACATGTACCTTCCATCTTTCTATGGGTGAGATGACCATCACCCTAGAGGACATACACTCTATCCTATGGATTCCTATATAGGAGAAGGTTGTACACTGAGTAGATGAGCGATCATACAGGCATATGCATGATGATATTCTATACTTCTTACAACGACCCATCCAATGGTCAATTTTTGATCCACACATTGAGCTTAGATGGCTTCTATATGCGCAGACACCACTACTTCAACAAATTTTGATAACTACTATAACACTTAGTCTAGTACCAAAGGGATGAGGAGCACACTTAGATGGTAGAATTGTTTGTATTATCATAGACATGGAGTAGCATAGGACCATTTATGCTTGGGGTCACAGTATGCTTGCACATCTATATTATGATTTGGGACAGTTTGTATATCAGAAGCTAGATAGCATAGTACATTGTACACTATTATAGATATGGTGCTTCAAGAACATCACATGTACTAGTCCCATTGGATTTCCTACCATAGTGACCATGTGTTACCCATGGGCCTTCAGTTGTGCATTGAGGCAAGCATGGTAGGAGGGGGATTTATTGCACTGGCATATTAGATTTGATCGACTGTATGAGGATGATATCTATTGGAGACCATATCTCAAGGTCCCAGAGTGGAAAAATGACATACATGAGATAGTTAGGAAGCAACAGGATTGATTTCTTTTAGGGAGACACAATTACATATTGAGACCATTCTACTATGATTATATCATGCATCAGTTCAGACATGTTCAAGTACCACCATGGGCCTCACTAAGATACCTACGATCAACATGGAGTGCTCCTAGACTTGGGGATAGTCAAACTTTAGAGAAAATGATTGCATTGTCAAACTTCTAAAAAATAAAAAAATTCATCTAAATTCATGGAGGGATACTATAATGCAACCTAAGTCATACTTGAATAATAATCAATTAACAACATGAAATTGCTCTTACCTTGCAATATTTCTTTCCTTGTTAGCCCATATAGGTCAGTACATGTATTAGCTCCAAAGGCTTTGATGTAGAATACTCTTTTGATTTTAATCTCATCCTTTTTTTCTTTCCAACCTAGCACTATTTGTAGATTGTACTAGATAACTTTTCTATCTTTGGAATGTCCCTTATGACTTAATTATGACTAATCTTCATAATGTTACCGAAGTTCAATGCCCCATCCTTCTGTGAAAAAACCAACTCTCATCTTCTTGTGCCGTGTAATGCTTTTCTCTTTTGACTTCACTAAGAGTGTAAAGATTGTAATTTTATTAGCATCTACAATAAGTTTCCCTATTCTCGTCTTTCTAATTTCACAACCACTAGGATGAAATGTGAGAGTGTGCCCTTGATCACAAAATTGACTCACACTTAGAAGATTATGCTTCAACCCTTTGACCTATTATACATATTTCAGTCTTTGTCATTCCATTGTTGAATCTAAGAAGTGCTTTTCCTATGATCCTTGTTGTAGCATTATCTCCATTTATTTTCTTCAAAGTGAGGAACTTTCTTTAATTCCCTGTGATGTGTCTTGAGAAACCATTGTCAATGTACCACTAATTTTCTTTATTTTGCACATGGAGGGCTACTTGTACTAGCAAGGATTTCTCCTTCAATTCAAAATCTTTCTTCCAAACTTATATGTAGATTCCTCTTTTTGGCTTGTCAATAACATCCTCCTTTTTTGTTTCGAAGGTTAAAAAAAATCACTTCTACAAGAACGTGTTGTATGACCAAAATTATTGCACTTGTAGCACATGATGTTGTAGTCCATTAGAGAAAAAAATGGATTATAATTTCTCTTTAGGAAATCCAAATCCCTCATTACACAAACTCTACAATCCACTACCTTATGACAAAACTTATTTCAAAAGAAAAAATAACCATAAAATGAATGTTGAAACCTATTCATTTACGCTTTCCTTTGAGGAAATGGTCTTCTTAACCCTTCATTGTTGAATTTGTGAGGAATATTGATTTTCTGAGTAATATTACTCTCTCTCTTCTTATCATCATTGATGGAGCCTTTGAGAATATTTGCATAAATTTTGGACTTTTTTTTTTTTTTTTCTTTGTTAACTTTGTAGCCTTAGAGCTTTAGCCTTCTTTGATTGTCTTATATTTTTCTTCAAAACCAAGAGCTTGATGAGAAATAAATAAGTTATACCAATTATTGGAAAATTCAATCTCTATCCAAATATGACTTCAATGAATGAGATACAAGGCTTGGACTACAAAAGCATGAAAATATGAAACTTATATGCAAATCAGAAAATTAAGTTGCATTAATATGGAATTTTCCATGATTAGATCCATCTTCTTTATGATGCAAAAAATCAACCAATATAATATGCTTATAGACACTACCTTATGTGAACTTATAATAGCAATATATAAAAAATAACATCACCATAAGATAGCATCAATGAAGTAAAAATTAAGAGCATCACATAACATAATATTTACATGGAGAAACCCTTACAAGAAAAAAACTCCACCAAGAAAATAGGCCAAGTATGAATTATTTTCAAATAAATGAGATTCCAATACAACTACTTCCATTCTCCTCTTTTCATCTACCATAGAAGCACTTGTGCACCTATGAACAACCTCTTTATGCCTCAACCTGTCCATATTCTTGCAATGAGACTGTACATTCAACTATTGATCATGTTTGTACATCTAAAGAGATAATTTAATTGATGTGTGAAGACATCTTAAGCCCCAAACATGGCTCCAAAAGATGAGCCTTCATTCAAAACGTCCTCAACCCTTGGATTATCTCCTCGTAATATGAAAGGACATCAAATTTTTCTCCAATACTTTCCCTCCAACTTGGGTGCCCAAACTTGGGAGATAAACATTGCATTAAATGCAATAAATGACAAAATACCAAGAGACACGTATTGCCTCATTCCAAGCTCTCCTACTTGGAGAATCCCAATAGTCACTCATTTTTCCTTTTCCTTATCATTTATTATCCCCTTCTAGGAGTCCACATGTGGGGAAAATAATATTAAATATTTATGTCCACAAGTCACCTTTACCACTACTAGTGGACCCATCAACCCTAATGAATATATTACAAATAATGCTAAGAATTAATATTATTAAATATTTTCCCAATACACCCTAAGTACCTAGAGACAATTTCCAAGGATGTTGGAACCATGCAATATGACATTGGATTTACATGGTAGATGAGACCTTAATACTAATAGACTTGTCTTGATAAAAGGTGATCTTTGGGAGTTGATAATATCCTCTAGAATTTCGAAGCTCTTTTCAAACTTCATGCTTTGATTTAATTGATCATTCAATTTTTCCAGCTCCTTCCTTAAGGAAACAACTTCAAGCTCCAATTTCTCACATTCCTTTTCCTTTAGTTTATCTCTTACAAATTCTTCAATACATTATGCTTCCTCAATTTGAATCTTTAGATCCATGATCATCCTTTTCGATTCTTCAAGATTTTGAGATGATTTTTCCTTAGTCTTGTTACCCCTTGAAGTTGTGAGTTTATTCTTGAATTAATTTTCTTGAGATTCTTGACCTTATGATAGGAAAATTGGAGTTCCTTCTTAAGATCCTCTTATTCATCATCTTCACTATGTTCTTCTTACAAATCTATTTCTTATTTCCTTTTGTTTTCATCATCCTTTACCTCCATCACCATAAAGTGTATCTCTTCTCTATCTCTATTAGAGAAGCTTCAACTAATTTCTTTGGATAAACTACTTGTTTCTTGAATGTAGGGACTATTTTTATGCATTCAAAAGTACTTCTTTTCTTGCTTCCCTCGTATATTCTTTTTCTTGTTACGATGATGCTTCCTTCCTTTCTTTTTGTTACATATTTTTCTTCCCATTCAATACTTTCACTCTTGTCCTATATACATTTAGAAGCAAAATAACCTATTCTACCATAATTGAAAAATTTAAGAGTAGACATACCTTTATGTTTTTTGGATCCTTTCTTGTGCTTTCTTACAAAGTTTTCTTTTTCATCACTTAAAATTTCACTTGATATATATCCTTTGTTATTCATATACTTGGATTCTTTGAAGGTGGCTTCTCATTTTGATAGCTTCTCCTTATCCATCCTCATTTCATACATCGTGAGGATCCCATGCAACTCATCCTTTGAGTCAATGTGTCTAGATCCTTCATTTCCTTGTTGCATGAAAATTTTACATCAAATCTCATGGGGAGAGATATTAAAATATTTTTCACAATTATTACATCCTCAACCTCCTCTCCAGGACCATAGATAGTGCTGACGATTTCATCCACATGAAGTAGATAGGAAAAAATATTTTCTTCATACTTCATCTTCAAACTCTCAAATTTTCTCATGTGGGTTTGGAGCTTGGCCTTCTTATCCTTGTTGTCTCCTTGATATATATTTTTCAACTTATCCCAAATGTTCTTAGCTCATTTGTAGTGCATACCCTTCACAAATTTTGATTCAGATAATCCACACAAAACTGCATTTTTGGGTTTGGAATTGTTCTCACTTGCCCTCTTTTTTTCTTGATCCATTATTAAGGTTGTAGGAGTATAAAAACTTCAACAGATCTCCAAATATCATATCCTAGAGAATTCAAATAATTCTCCATCTTTATGCTTCAAAAGGAATAATTTGATCCATCAAATAGTGGTGCCCTATTTGAGGAAAACCCATATCCTTTGGCCATGTGTGCCTCCAAGATCTACCTTCAAATGATTAGGATGACTCAAAAGGAACCCACTATCGTACCAATTGATGAATCAAACACTTATACTGAGAGGGGGGTGAATCAATATAAATAAAAACTACTTTTCACAACTTAATTAACCACAACAGTATCATTTCAAAACTTAATCATCCATAAAAATACCATATATACAAGATCTAGCAATTAAGGACACACATAAGAAACACATGATTATATGTGGAAACCCTTATAAGAGAAAACCATAGTAAAATATTGCTTGTATTTCCTTCTTACAAATTTTGTAGGCACCAATCCGCTGGAGACTCCAATCTCCACCAATGAGAAGAGACTCCAATCTCCACCAATGAGAACTAACCTAGCAAGAGACACCAATAGATATTCTAATAAGAGGGTCCAACCTCTCAATCTCCTAAAATATGAAGCTCCAACCTCCAAATGAACAATATAATAGTTTTATTTTCAACTTCTTAGATCTGCCCTATCAACTGCTCACAAATCTACTACACATCCACTCATGAATCTGCAATATAGTCTTCAATATTTATTCTTAAAGAACCGCCATGACCTTTCCTTTAATTTTCTTTTCTTCTTACAAAATTGTTGCTAAAACTCTCTCACAAATCTGCTCAAATATCTATTGTAGTTATGCTCAAACATCCTTTTATTTTTTCTTTTCATATGAATGATTTTTCTTGAATTCATTTCCTTTAACCATCTCACAACCTTCTATTTATACTTTCCAATCATGGCTCTTCACCCAAGAGGGGTGAATCTCCAAAGGGGGTCAACCCACTAACAAATAATAATTTTTATGTATTTTATTTTATTTCCCAAAATTTGGGCAAGCTTTTCTAGGGGGGTCATCCCTCTTTTAAAAAGAAAATTAATTTATTTTTAACTTTTAAATCCTAGAAAATAGGGCACCACACAAAAGAGGTCGGCCCACATTGCATACATTTTTTTATTTTAATTATTTTAGACACCAAACTTTGATTCATGGGTTAGCCATTTCCTTTGACATCAATGAAAATAATTTTTCAACACAATGTACTCTTTTCCACAAAATTGAACTCGAATGTTATGATTGTTTGTAATATGGTTGATAGAAGTAAATTATTGTTCAATCCTAGAGTATACTAATGTTTTTATTAGAAGTTTGATGCCACTATTGCATGTGATTTTGACATCTCATATCCCCTTCATTGTGAGTGACTTGCCATCACCAAGCAACTCATAATCCCTATGACTATTATTAGTAGTGAAGTAAGCATACAGATCCTTGTGACATGTGAAGTGTTTGGATGTATCTGAATCAAAGAACTATCAAATATTTTTAATATTATATGAACAACCACCGATGCAAGTAATAAACATCCCTATTTTTTTTTAAAAAAATCCAATTGAAAATAAGCAACAATGTAATGTCCTTATCACTTTTTGATCACTCATTATTTGAGACAGGTAAGGAGAGAGCATAAAATTTATAGGATCACACAACTCTCTAGAATGCAACAACCTAGAAGGAAACACACTACGAAGTAAGCTAGCCAATCTCACTTCTTTAGTGGAGTGTGATATGCAAGAGTTGAAAAGAAATCATATTTGTTTGCTTATTTAGCAGAGTATGTAGTTACAATAGGTATAGGAACTTTCACTTATTCAATGGTGAGTGCAGTTACAATTCCTCCACTTATTTAGTGGGACAAGTAAATAACACTTCCACATATTCAGTGAGTGCAAAAATAATACTTCCACTTATTCAACTAGGTAAGTAAATAGACTAAAGTAAATGAGAGACCATTAGCGATATTGCCATTTAGGACATTAAAAAGTTATATCAAATACATTACATAATAACAAATTATTGATAATAGTATTGTAATAAATTAATTTAATATTTTAATTTTATATGTAAATTACCATGACATCATAGACTAGCCCAAAAGAAGCATGATAGACATAGGATATCAATCTCACCAAAGCCAATACATAATCAATTAAAAAATACCTCTTATAAAGGATGAACGATTTTGATTGCAAGTCTGATATACTTTGAACTTCTGATAATACCGACAACCTAGGTCTAAAATGGATATTTTGCAACTAATACAACTGTAGTAGCAAAGGAAAAAGTCATCAAAACTCATGATATCCATAAGAGTCCATCCCAAAGTGGATTGATTTGCATTCCCATAGTTTATGAACCACCAAAAAAGTTGAGATTATTCACAAGAATGCAGTGCTTCATTACACAAGTCATACACCCCCCATGTGGATAGTACGACTTGGTAATGAGGGGGTATGACTCATGGAAGGGCTAGATAAATACTTTCTTGAAATATATTGTTTTAACATAAAACCTTGGTAAACCTAATTTAAATAGTAGGAAATTAATATTGTCTTCTTCATCAAATGCATTGACCTCAAAATAATACAACCTAGGTAAGGTGTATGAGCAACATAGGGGGTTTGACCAACACCTAGATACCACAAAAAATCCTTGAAACTGAGCACTCACAATCATAACATTAAGCCAACATATAAATTAAAATATGTCAACTATCTCAATTTTTGAAGCAACAAAAATTTGTAACTTCACTTGTAGGCACATTTGTGGCCTTTTTTTAAAACCACCCAAACTAGGTAGGGGGTTTCCATCCACGAAATCATTAATTTTGTGAGTTTTCATCCTCAAGAAATTTGAAGAACACAAGTTCTCTTGACATGTAAGCAAATACCAATCATGTTTAACGTCTCAAATGAGCCCTCAAATCTTTTTTACAACATTCTAGAGGGAAAAATATAATAATAAAAACCAACAATTCCCTTTTTCCTCCATAAACTCCTTTTTGAAAATAATAATTCATCTTGTGCAAAAAGGCCCCCTTGTGCCTAGACGTCCCCATAGAGGCACACTTAAAACAAACTTTTAATAAATAATTACACTTAGTTTCTTTTTTAATATTTTTCACCTTTAGAAAACATAATTAATAATTATTTAATAATTCGATAAATTACCCAAGTTGCAGAATGTATCAAAATGACACAAATATGAAATTATAATCCTACCAAGATTTGAGTGAAGGCTAGGACAATGACATGAAACAATTGGGTGACTTTCTAAGAATAACATACTTATCCAAGAAGTTTGGAGAGCTCCCAAAAGGTTCAAAAACAATTCTGAAAGCATCAAGACATCCACCAAGACCATTTGAACTCATTGCAATGGATAACACCTTAGTTAGACTAATCCTGTGCTCTCCATGAACTTTGGAGTTCTCCCTTACTCACCAATTAGTCTATTGGAAAACTCAAAACAATAGGCCATTTATCCACAAACTAATCATGGTTGAGAAGGGGACATTACAATGCATACTTCTCATGGTATTCCTTTATAGTCATTTCCACATTAGCTTCATTTTGTTGCTTGTGGGATACATCATTCTCATATTTCTTGCAATCTTTCTTCATATACCCTAATTTCTAATAGTAGAAGCACTTTACTATTCTCCATGATTGCGAAGATGAAGAATGAGAACTAGTTTGAAACTATGTAGCAAGTGCTTTTTTTGAACTCCTAGAAGGAAACCCACTCAAATCTTCTTATTGCCATTCTTTCCAAAACACATAAGTTTTGAACTTGTCAAAGGTAAAAATTTGGCTTCTCGCCAATAAATCTAGAGACTCCACAAAAATCTTATAAGAGGGTGGTAGATTATTAATAGTTGGATCAACCATATATACTTGTTGTCTATAGGGCTTTGTTGATGGTAGTGAGATGATCACTAAGATCATTGATTTTGAGAAGATATTTTGACAATGATCCACTGATACAATAAAATAACAAGTTTTTTAGATACAAGATTTGGCCCTTTTTTAACACTTGAAATTTGTTTTATAAAATATTTTGATAGGGTATTTGTAAATGTAGTGCCTCACACTTTAGGTATTAAATCATCTAAGACGAATAACTTGAGATGTTTGTCATAGTCACCTAGGTTAGTGGTTGTCCTTGTTTTGGTACCTAACAAGATTTAGTCACATTTCTAAAACCTAGTGATGGCTAGTATCATGTATCTCCATATGTTATTATTTTTACTGGATTGAGTTTTTATTCCTTTGACAACACCAAATTTTGGATATTGGCCATTACTCTAGCAACTCAAAGAAAATATACATTTTCCTAAACCTTCTAAAAATTATGTTGATATTCAAAAAATTAAATCGACCTAGAAAACAAAGTTTCCTTTTGAACTTTAAAAAAAAAAAATATAAGAAAACTTACGTTTTTGGATTAGATCAAATTGAAAATACAGATTTTAAAATTAATACCTGAAAATAATTTTTGTTGATGTTCTAGCCATAGGATGAACATTGCAAAAATGGCTACCACAATTTTCAACTAGATATTTTCTACCTCAAAAATTTTCCCTAGCCAGATGACCTCTGTTGACTTTCCCATGCAATTTGTATTACTTTTTGTGGCTCCGTGACTGTTAATTTCATCTTGTTTAACCATGTAATTGTGTCTACATAAGGTCATTGTGTGTAGCCTCACAAATGTTCTTGTTGATGAAAAATGTGATAGGTAAACTGTGATTTTCATAAAGTATTTCTTTTGTGATTTCTGGTAAATTGCTCAATTTTTTTCTGCCTATTGCTGTGACATTCAACTTGGAATATGTTTAAAACACGTGTACAAGAAATCTTCAGTAAACTGGTTGCAATTTTATTTTTCCATGTGACTGCAATTTGTGATCAATCTGCGATTCTCCTCATGGCCTCTGCCAATTCGTGACTAGAAAAGTATAAATTTTAAGAAGTCTACAACTTTTATTTTCAAACAACCTTCGACACCTTTACCTTTCTCTTATCTTCCTTCTTTGCAATCCGTGTGATCATCATGATTTGGATTTTATAGAATTGTTGGTAAAAATTAAAGAATGAGATAAAGAAATTGGCATATATTTTCAAAGTGGAGAGCATTTCATCGTTAATATGATGTTAATATGATGATATGTTAAAAATAGCAAGTAGGTACATTATAAAAATAGAAAATAGATATAGTCTATTAATAAGAAAAAGGTTAAAACAAATTAACAATCAACCAGTCAATTGACAAGTGGACATAGACATTTTATTAAAATATTAATCTATATTTTAATAAAACATGCACCAAGTTTACTTGGGTGGAAATTTATATCATTTGAACCACTTTTTCCATTGAGCAAATATTTTCTTCATTGGTGCCACCTTGTGCATATTTAAAACATGGAAAGCCCTCCTCTAGCACATTTCGTTTCACTTAATGTCATTATTGAGGACCTAGGCATATATTTCTAATGGTTAAAATGTATAAAAAGTGTGGCTTAAATCACTTGGGTGAAGATCCTATGCACTTTAGACATTTATTGCTCATTTGGGTGGAAAAGATTAATGGTTTGACTGAAATAAAAGTACACCCAACTTGTGAGCTGGAACATTGAGCCACTTAAACCAACCTTTACTTTCTAGGTGGAATTCATATTAGACTTCACCACACTGTATATTATGTTAGGAAATGTTTTAGGTAGTGTTTGTCTACACTTATGTCAAAATCAGAAGTGGCCATGACTTAACCTAGTTTTTAGAGTTTGAGTAGAATTACCATATGGTTGAACCAACATGAATGTTCCTCCAATGATTTGAACAAACCCTACCATGTTTATTTAGATCTTTTGCGGAAGGTTGTGTTGTCTTAGCCCTATTTTTGTTAGGTGGAACTTTAATAGGACCTTACCAAGGGAAAAACTTGATGACTTTGGCTAGTGGAGGAAACCTTTACTTTTTCCAATAGCATGCTCCTAAATGCCCTTGGATGTTGCTCATCTACTCTTATTTCTACACATCATTCCCTAGAAAAGTGTTAGTTGAAGCATAGAACATGACAAGATGACCTTGTAAACTAACAAGGGAAACCACAATTGACTTGGATCAACACAAAACTAATGATCAATTTGATGAAAAATAGACAAAATGAAATTTTACACATTGAGTTTCATAGGGGGTGTACTATTGGCCATGTTCATAATTTTATTAAAATCATTGGATTAAAAAGTAACATGATCATGATGGTGGTTAATAGGTTATTAACGGGCTCTTCTCTCTATGCTAGCAAGGAATCTTAGAATGTAGTTGCAACTTGTTGATATCTTGGGCCACACTGCTTATCCATCATTGTATATTGTAGGTGATAAAATTTATATTATATTCTTTGGGTTACTTAATACTTAGGTTAGTGAATAACTTGAACTTCATTACAACCTAAATTTGTGTTATAATGGATAACAAAATTTATGTAAGTCTTTTGCAAGAATAAAGTTAAAACGGTTGTGAAAATTTAGATATAGCTTATAAGCTTTATGTAAATACATTTTTTAAAATTTTAATCAAGTAAAAAACATTAAAATATAATGAGTTAAATATGAAATTTTAGGTTTTGTATTTCTCGAGATTTAGTTATTCATGCTTGTGTTTTTGCAGTTACAATACATAGTTATGAAATATGTTAATCCAAAGTACTAACAACTCTATTTTTTTGACAGCCAGAGGAGGTTGGTATTTCAGGCCATGTTTATACTAATGACAAAACCTTCACTACAAACTTGAATTTGAAGATATCTACATAGATGTTTGATGGTATTGTGCATGAAGTTGTGGAAGAGATTGGTATTCCTACACAATCTCTAGTATGGTAACCTCAAATCTAATATTATTTTTTGCTTTCAAATTTCTTTTAAATAGTGGATAATAAATTGATCATTCTAGTAGACATAATGTTAGAATAAGTTTTTTACATCGGCACTTATTGCTTATATTGATGATGTAATAAGACCCCATAGTTAACTGTTTTTGATAGTCCTTGAAGTGTGTGACCTCTGATTCTCTTAAATTTAGCGAGTTCATTCTTCCAACATTTGTAGTAGAGCAAGGAATCCATATTTTTAATTTTAAAATATCACTTAAAATTTATTAATAAATTTTAAATTGTTCATTAAAAATTAATAATTAAAATTAAAAATGGTGAACAAATTGTAAGGATTAGAAAATTTTAAATTTTGGACTTTGACATGATAATTTATGACTAGATTAGAAAAGTCTTTCTGATTTTAATTTTGACACACAAACAATTAGTACATTGATAATAGAGAATCTAATTTAAAACAATTGAGTTTCAAAGTTTCAAATTTTCAAATTGGGTGTAACAACTATCAAATGAGGATTTCATCTCATTCTAATTCAAACTATAATCATCACTATATTTTTCCATGTTTTTAACATTATAAATAATTTTGCAATAACAAAATTGGATGGAAATTCAAAAAGGAATATTGATCTTGTGCTTATCAAGGAGCATCTGGTGAATAGAGGCAATTTCAATAGTCAATTAGCAATAATTTTTCACTTAAAAATTAAATGTTTGAGAAGTCGAGAAAAGTGAATTCATGCCTTTCTTAAAAATCCTATTTCTTGGTATCTCTTCAAGCTCCCAAACTAAAATATAAAAGCATTGCTTACCCTTTTGAATAGGCTTTCCCATGCTCCAATTGTAGGTAAGCGTAGTTTTTGAATATGGAAGTGGAAGGAGGTAGAGGACCAACTTTTGTCAACCAAAGATCACATATCAGCAACGTTTTTTAAAAACTTGAACTCGACATTAACTAGACAAGTATTTTGAACTTTAAAAAACAATCACATAAAATTTGTAAACTAATAAAAAAAAGCATAAAACTAAATCTACAAAATATTATAAATTATTTTTCCTTTTATTTATAGACAAAATTAAGTTAATTTCACATCACAATGTCATATTATTATACATTACATATCCATATTAATGGATAACATGGACCCAAAACAATTTTTTTTAATTTTTTTTTAAAACCAGGGTAGGTTCTGGGGTGGCAACCCTTAGTGAGGTTGATGGACAGCACTTGTTGTGGGGGTTTGGGGGCAGAGCCCCCAATGTGGTCGAGGGGAAGCATCTGACACGAGGATTAAGGGGCAGCGAGACTGCATGAATCTTTGTGGCGCATGCTCAAATGCTCAAAAAGAGCAGCTTGAAAGCTCAAAAAAAGTTCGAAAAATAATGAAAAGTGAGTCTCTTTTCCTGGTGAACAGACTTATTGTAATGCAAATGTGCAACATTATCTTATTTTACTCTAAATACTTAGAAATGAGTATTACATTGATAGCCTGAAGATTCTACATAAGACAGTTGAAGCCTTCTTAACCAACGAAAGTGTATGTTTCTTGTCAGAATGAAACATTTTCAAATGTTAGAAATGTCATTGCTCTTTACCACTTGAATGAACAATGGGAACTATTTGGAAGTCTGGAATTGCAAGCATAAAGTTTGGTTGTTGTGTAGGCCATCTCATCAAGTCGATAGGATAGTTAATGAGTGACCAAACCACAACATTATTTTCCTTCCAATCTATGCTTTATGATGCTATTACTTATAGGCATGGAGCTTCAATTTTAATCTGTTTGTCTATTGGTATACTACAAAGCTAGATATGTTTGTCAGTATTTTTAAAATTGATAGTATTTGTTGCAAATAAGAGTGATGTGGCTTTCTCCTCATCAATTGTTCATAATTTTTTTTCGATGATTCTTATTCTTTCTTGTAACACAAGAGCTTTGCTGCATTTTAACTCATAATGCATCGTTACCTTCTACTGCTTTCCTTTCGAATTTCTCGATCAATGTTTTGGTAAAGAGAATTGGACAGAACATAGTGGATTCTAGATCCAAATTTTCAAAAAGAAGTTGTGAAAATAATTTATAATATCTAATTTCTACGTCAAAGTTTTGGTATCTCTAATTATGTGTATACTTGGATTTTCAAGCTATGTGATATATCCCCCTCTCACATCAAGGTATTACTCATTGTCTTGTAGAGCGATCCATTATTTATTGGCATTTCTCAGAGAGTGACTAATGTTCGACCCACTGCTTTCTTCTACATCAAATGTAGTGTACATTCATCAGACATTCAGAGCTTATATTCAAAAGCAAAAGATGGTTATGAATCAACACATCTATGTATAATGCCTAAGGTATTATATTTGCTACTAAGAGAGGTTATACTAAACTCTATTGTGTAGACAATTTTTGTAGTGAATTGCATGAATACTTTCATACTTGAACTCGATATTGTCTGACATTGATTTGCTTTCATTGTTCAGTGTGATTTTGCAACTACAACATCAGAGGTGCCAGGTTGTCATCAAGGCGGGTTTGCATTGTATGATCTTATGACAAAAGAGGCTAAAAATCAATGAGGTGCAAATTTTGGTTTTTTCTTACTCTTAATACTTATTTATTATTTTTCCTTTAGTACCTAGCTCAAAACTGTTTCAAGCTGACATATTTGACGCAATCTTTAATGTACTTTTGTGGTCTTGCTAGAACTACTACTGTTTTTTTTTCCCCCTTTTTTCGCTGAAGATATCTAGGATTAGGTACCCTAGAACTGCAAAGATGACTTGTGAAAAAAATCAGCTACAAATTGAGATAAACATCATATCATGACCCCAAGTGCATGTGGAAATTTTGGCAACGAGGCATAAGCAACCCAATGAACTCAACTCTTGGACAATCACATCCGCTTGAAAATATTTAAACATTTGATCCTCTTCGCTTCAACAAAAGCTATGCTCTCTATCTATGAAACTAGTACTGGCCAGGAGTGCAGGGAGATAGGGTCAGGTACACTGACGAGATGCCTTACCCCTACCTTAAGTAAAGCTTTAGGGATTAGTACTTAGTGCTTGGTTTTTTTCAATGCAGGCCATCATTGGAGAAGGGTTTTGAGCAGAGACATTTACATCTTCGGAGGATCTGAAGATAATTGATGCTGCATGTGATCTTCTTGCGTGATCTTCCAGCGGAGTTCCTTTTGCTTTAATGCTAATTTTATTTGTTTTAAAAGTAGTATTTTCCCTCTTTGAATAAAGCATGCGTTGAATGCTCAGTCTTAAAGATTTGATTTAGTTTTTTTGTTTTATTGCCAATAAAAGCATGCTTTGTATGCCCTGTTTTTGGGTATTCATGCTCTATTTTTAGTGTTGATCGAACTCTTTTTAGATCACTCTCTTTGTATTTTCATTTTTGGGCTGTAGCTGCAATAACAGAAAAACAACTCTGTTTTTCAAAACAGAGCAGATTAGTGTGTGTCTAAAAAATAATTTATTGAATGAATTTCTTCCATGATTATTAAGAGGTTTTGAATAGTGTTGCATGATGATCTATTTTTTATAACTGTATTTTTCCTTTTTCCTTCTGCTGTTCAATTCATTGCATCAGCTGGTTTTAGAGGAGAGGCATTTATTTTTTCAAATCTACATTTGGTATCAGAGCAGGTATTTTTGTTTTGGGTTTAAGATCTAGCTGTTCGATTTTCGCCAAAGGTTATCATGTCGAACTCTAACAGCTTGCCCATTCCAGAATTTGATGGTAATGAGTATGATTATTGGTGTATAAAAATGATGACTTTTTTAATAGGAAAAGACTTGTGGGAGATTGTTGAATCAGGTTACCAGGAGCCAGCTGATTGGAATGCCCTCCCAGTCAATGAAAGAACAGCAAGGAAAGAAGCTAAGAAGAAGAATTTTCAAGCATTATTTCATATTCAAATAGCTCTAGACAAGAGTTTATTTCCAAGAATTGCAGGTGCAAAGACAGCTGAGGATGCCTGGAAGACTCTAAAAGAAGCTTACCAAGGTAGTGATCAGGTCCAAGTTGTTAAGTTACAAACATTGAAAAGAGAATTTGAGAATTTAAAAATGCAAGAAGGAGAAAGTGTGAGTGAGTATTGTGTCAGAGTAAAAGATGTGGTCAATAAGATGGCTACACTTGGAGAAACTGTGAACACAGAAGTTCTGATAAAAAAGGTGTTGAGATCTCTCACACCAAGATGGAATCACGTTGCCATAATAATGGAAGAAAGTAAAGATTTGACAACCCTTCAATTCGATCACCTTGTTGGATCGTTGATCTCACATGAAGAAAGATTAAAAGATTATTTTGGAGAAAGTGTTGAGAAAGCCTTTTCCTCCAAAGTACAAATCACAAAGAATGATGATGGCAGCAGTAGTAGCAAGAGCAATCAAAGCCAAGGTAAAAATCAAAATCAGAATAATTCAAGAGGTAGAGGCAGAGGTTTTTCAAGAGGAAGAGGTGGTTCAAGAGGCAGAGGTAGAGGAAGATTTGATAAAAGGAATGTTCAATGTTACCATTGTAATAGGTATGGACATTTTGAAAGAGAATGTAGACTAAAAGAAGGTAAAAATGTTAATTATGCTCAAGAAAGTTATGAAAATCCTCCAGATAATTTATTCTTATCTTATTCTAAAAGTGAAAATACTAGTAAAGATGTTTGGTACCTAGATTCTGGATGCTCTAACCATATGTCAGGAAATGGGAAGTTGTTTTCAACAAAGGATGAAAGTTTCAAGTCAAAGATTCAGCTCGGTGATGATAAATCATTGATGGTTGCTGCAAAAGGAATTATGGAGGTCCACACAAAAGAAGGTATGAAGAGTGTTAAAGATATTTATTACACTCCTGAGTTAAAACATAATTTGTTAAGTGTTGGACAATTATGTGAGAAGAACTATAGAGTTGTCTTTGAAAATAAGAAATGTACAATTTTTGATAAGAGTCAGGAAACAGAGTAGTCACAGTTGTTCCTATGACGAAAAATAGGATGTTTCCATTGAGATTTGGTGAAAATAACAGCAGCCTTGCCAATATGGCATTTGAGGATACAAGTTGGCTATGGCATCTAAGGTATGGCCATTTAAACTTTCACAGTTTGAAGCTTTTGACCTCACAAGCATTAGTTGCTGGTTTGCCCAAGGTTGAAGAGCACAAGGAGGTTTGTGAAGGATGTGCAAAAGGAAAGCATGCAAGGGAAAGGTTTCCAAAAGGCACTGCATGGAGGGCCCATTACCCCCTTCAACTTGTTCATTCAGATATCTGTGGACCGATGCAAACAAAGAGTTTGGGTAAGTCATCATATTTTCTCACTTTTATTGATGATTACTCACGAAAATGTTGGGTATATTTTTTGAAGGCTAAGGATGAAGCCCTTGATACATTCAAGAGGTTTAAAGCACTTGTGGAAAATGAGAAAGGGTGCAAAATCAAATGTTTAAGAACTGATCGTGGAGGAGAATTTTGTTCAAGAGCCTTTCAAGATTATTGTGATATGAATGGCATCAAGAGGCAGCTCACCACTCCATACACACCTCAACAGAATGGGGTAGCTGAAAGGAAAAACCGCACTGTGGTAGAAATGGCAAGGAGCATGTTACAAACCAAGGGATTGAGTAACTCTTATTGGGGAGATGCAGTTGCTACAGCAGTGTATATTCTCAATCGAAGTCCCACTAGTGCACTTGAGAAGATGACTCCTTATGAAGCATGGTATGAGAAAAGGCCTAATGTTAATCATTTTAGAGTTTTTGGATGTTTAGCTTATGTTCATGTACCTGATCAGAATAGACAAAAGTTAGATGCTAAAAGTGAGTCATATATTTTTGTTGGGTATAGTGAGGAAAGAAAAGCTTACAGGTTATATAATCCTCTCACTAATAAGCTTATTGTTTCAAGAGATGTGATTTTTGATGAAGGGGGAGTTTTTGGTCATCAAAAAGGCCAAATGGAGAAGTCAAAATCTGTTTTGAATGATGATATTGATCATGAGCAGCCCACTAATGTTGCTGTCCCAATTGCTATAAATCCACCAAGCAGCCCCTCATCTAATTCTTCAAGTCCATCTTCAACTCCAAGTTCTAGAAGGAAGGTAAAAAGTTTGAGTGATATTTATCAAAGGAGTGCCAATCAAGCACATGAAGAAAATCCAATAGGTGAGACAGTTAATTTTGCTTTATTTACCAAGGCTGATTTTGAACCATCATGTTTTGAAGAAGCATGTACTAATGAGGTTTGGATGCAAGCAATGAAAGAAGAAATGGATTCCATTCATAGGAATGATACTTGGGAGCTTACAGAGCTTCCACATGACAAGAAGAAGATTGGCACCAAATGGATCTACAAGACTAAGCATAACAGTGATGGAAGTGTTGAAAGGCATAAGGCAAGATTAGTTGCTAAAGGTTTCACACAGAAGTATGGGATTGACTATGAAGAGACGTTTGCACCAGTTGCAAGACAAGAGACCATTAGAATGCTGATTTCATTAGCAGCTCAAAAGAATTGGAGCATACAACATATGGATGTGAAAAGTGCCTTCTTGAATGGGTACTTAGAAGAGGAAGTATATGTAGAACAACCACAAGGTTTTCAAGTGGAAGGAAAAGAGAATCATGTCTACAAATTGAAGAAGGCTTTGTATGGCCTCAAGCAAGCACCAAGGGCATGGTATGCAAGAATTGATGGATACTTTCAGGAGAATGGCTTCAAGAGAAGTAAGAGTGAACCTACCCTTTACTACAAACAAGAAGGTAATGATATTCTTATTATAAGTTTGTATGTTGATGATTTGTTGTATATGGGTAGCAGTTCTAAGATGAAAAGATGAGTTCAAAATTGCTATGATGAAAGAATTTGAAATGAAAGATCTTGGTCTCATGAAATATTTTTTAGGAATGGAGGTTTATCAATGTAAAAATGAAATTTTCATTTGCCAAACCAAATATGCAAAAGATATGTTGAAGAAGTTTGACATGGTTGATTGTAAACCATACTCCACTCCAAGTGCTCATGGAGTTGTGTTGAGTAGGAATGATGGTGCTGAATTAGTTGATGAGACTGCTTACAGAAGTATTATTGGGAGTTTGATGTTTTTGACCCACACAAGACCTGATATAGCATATTCAGTTTCACTTGTTTCAAGATATATGACAAATCCATCAGAAATACACATGAAGGCAGCTAAGAGAATTTTGAGGTATGTGAAAGGTACTCTAAATTATGGTATTCATTACTACTCTTCTAAAAGATTCAATCTTGTTGGCTTTAGTGATTCAGATTGGGGAGGTAGTATGGATGATCGTAAGTCTACATCTGGAAATTGTTTCTCTTTTGGTTCTGGTTTGATTACTTGGAGTTCCAAGAAACAAAGCATGGTTGCTCTCTCATCCACAGAAGCAGAGTATGTTGCAGTCACCTCAGCGGGTACTCAAGCTCTTTGGCTTAGAAAAGTTTTAGAAGAAATTGGAGAGAAGCAAATTCAGCCTACAGTGGTTTATTGTGACAATGTAAGTGCCATCAAGTTAGCAAAAAATCCGGTTCATCACAGTAGAAAAAAGCATTTTGATTTGAAGTATCACTTCATCCGTGATTTAGTACAGAAGAAGGAAGTTGAATTGAAACACATCAACACTCATGATCAGTTAGCAGACATCTTCACCAAAGCAGTTGCAAGAGATCAGTTTATGAAACTTCAAGATTAGATTGTGAGTCCTCTTAGCATCAAGGGGGAGTATGAAGATAAGTGATGCGAAGATCCTGTTTTTTCCAACATGGCAAAGTCATCCACTATTTTTAGCCAGCATCCTGTTTTTAAAGTAGTTTTTTCTTTAAAGTTTCTTTTTGCTTTGCTTTTATCGAATAAAGCATGCCTTTTGACATGCATTGGTTGATGTTTGTTTTTTCCTAAATCTGTCGCTTCTGTTGCAAGGCTGTTAAGTCTTTTTATTCCCTGCGTCTTTGTAATTTGCAAGTTAAGGCTGCAATAACAGAAAACTCTATTTTTCAAAACAGATCAGATTAGTGTGTGTCTAAAAAATAATTTATTGAATGAATTTCTTCCATGATTATTAAGAGGTTTTGAACAGTGTTGCATGATGATCTATTTTTTATAACTGTATTTTTCCTTTTTCCTTCTGCTGTTCAATTCATTGCATCAGCTGGTTTTAGAGGAGAGGCATTTATTTTTTCAAATCTACAGGATCTAATACTCTACACCACATCGATCATTTTTTCAGGTCTGCACATCCACTTTAAGGCTGACTAAGGCCAAAAATTCATCTTAAAACAGAAATATTGCATCTTTTATTTTGCATTCTAGAGCATCTACTTTCTCCCAGCTATCCACATAGCAGATTCACACATCATAGATATTTTTGATTATTTTGACAAAACATTGCATTCTAATTAAACTGTAAGGAATTGACATGCATTTGCTTCATCTTTGGACCATATTATTCAAATTAACATAAAGGAGAAAATAGGAATAAACAATTTTTTTCTGAACGTATTCTTCTTTCTCTCAGATTTTTTTTGCATTATCACTCATTGCTGAAATCTCTTTCACATCTCCCTTGACATCGAATCCAAGAAACTAGGCGATATGATTCTTTTACCTTCTTAATCTTGTGTAAGCAATAAAAAATAACGGAGATATTGAAATCTCACTCTTCTTCTCACATTCATAGTTCTTCTTCATCAGATATTTATTCTAATATAATTAAATAAGGAACATTTAGTGTTAATTCAGAAAAGCAAGAAAACTCTTTCTAGATATTATTTTTTCTCTCACCTCCCTCATGATCAAAGTAAAAACCATAGATAACTAGAAAATAGTCTTTTGATTGAATCTTCTTTCAACTTAAAACCATCAATATCTAAGAAAGTAATACATGTTAAAATGGAGAGAAAATTGCACAAATTATACCATTGTTGAACAACAATAATAATAAGTATTATATTTCCTCGGGATGCATTTGCATTACTGTAAGGTAGAAAATTATCGTCACTAGGGTTTAGGACCTGAGACAACAAACTTTCTATACTCCACATTCAAGGATGCCCTAGATATCTCAATCCAATGAAGAAAGGGGAAAGAGATCTTACAATAGGATTGTCCTAGCATTTGATTAATGACTAAAGAGGGGTTCACCACCAAGCTAAGGCTTGGAAAGACCAATGAAATGCAAGATCTAATGTTTAAATGTAGTGATGCATGAAACTTGAATGAATGACCTAGAAATGCATATACATCAAAACAAAAAGTTGCAAAATTAGAATTGTGCACCTGGAAACCTGTAGAGGCTTGAATGAGGAATGCAAATGTTGAAAACATTGAAATTTTGGCCCACTAGAACTCATATGCTAGTCTGGGCATATCAGTCCCAGATGAGGGTTTCTAGCCTGAAATAGGTTTTTGGAAAAAGGGCATCTAAAACTGTAAAAATATAGAAAAAAATTTGTAGTTGGACTCATACACCACTTCTAGCGTATCAGTCCTGTTTCATTTCTTCAGGAATTCAAAGTTCAAATATATGCTCTGATCTCTGTTCTTTCTTTCCAAACTAATTTCCAGATCTAAAACCTTGATTTCAGACCTGTAGATGACTTTTTATGAAGATAGCAAACTTGCAAATGAGGAGACAACTCCAACAACATTTTTGAAGCTTGTAACCTAATCTCCAAGGGATCTTCAATCTCCAAGACACCTAGATCTGCAATCACACATGTAGAGAGAGGAAAACTTGTTGTTTTGTTAGTAAATGGGGGTTTGCCTTGGTCAAATCCCTTTGAGGTAATTAAACCAAATGATGAGACAATGAAACAAGGAAATGAAACATGAAGCATGGAACATGAAGCACAAACAAAGATACCTTGAATGATCTCTTGTAAATCTGCAATCTAACATGAAATGGCCATGAAGAATGTAGATCTAGATCTTGAGATAAGTGTATAACAATTTTTGACCTTGGATCTTGGATGCAACATCACAACACTAGCTCAATAACTTGCTTGATGCTTGATAATCTTGACATGATGATGAATCTTGAATTGCTGAAACAAATGATGAATAATCTGCCCTTGAATGCCTTAGAAATGATCTTGAATGCTCTCTTGATGATTTTGTTAAGTCTTGGAATGCTTAACTCTTGATTGCTTGACTTGATATCATGAAGGCTTATGTGAAATAGTGATTTGAGACCTTTTTTAAAAGGGCCCAAGACCTAATGTGGATGTGTAAAACTCATCACAACACTAGATCAACATGATATTAAGTCCAATTTATCATTAATTATTTCCAAATTAAGTGAAATTTATCGTTTCCAAGGGTGTACAATTTTCATTGTTACATTTAGCCCCCACTTTAGTGAGAGGATGAACTTGCTTCAAAATCACACTAAAGTAGAAATTTAAGAGGGGTCCAAGTGTATCAATGCAGATGGTCTAGGATAACAAAGATTGAGGAGGTGGTCAAGCTCCCACGGTCCAAGATCCTACGTCAAATCGACCTACACACAAGAGGACACACCCAAGGTGTATAATATGCAACATCAAGATACACGATCATGCAATGCCAATAAAAAGAGAGAAAACAAAAACAAGAAAAAATAAGAAGAGGTGGATCAAGCCTCAACGGTTTGTCCATCACGATGTGGATTAAGTCTAAGTTTTTTGTCAAAAGATGCACGCTCACTCTGAGGCAATGAAACTTCAGGTTATCCACTAGGTGAGTATCCAAAGGGTGGCTTGGTGATAAATTCATGCCTTTGTATTGGCTTCTCACCATATAATGAGAAATTTATGCCCATGTTTAGGCTTCTCATCATATATTAACCATACCAAAGCTATACCTACTGATAACTTTGACAAGGCACCACATAATAATGATCTTTGATCTTCATGTGATAAGCAAAACTTCATATGCTTGGAGCTCATGAACAAACAATAAAATTCAAGCTTCATGAAGCAAGCAGTTTAACTTTGTATGCTTGGAACTCATGAACAAACAAGATGGCTTCACAGGCATGCAAAGTGTGTTATGCAAGGTGGCCATATAACTGATGTTGTAAACATGAAATAGTGTAATCTATGTTCAAAGTGATTTTACTTAGTTCATGCAAGGTCTCTCTTCTTAGGGAGAATTATGCCTAATGTATCCAAGAGAGGACAAGTCAAAGAAATATCACGCCCTCGAAGGAAATCAAGCCCAATGACACCACCAAGAAAAGGACGCATCGCAAGAAGAAAGAAATCACACAATGAAACATGAGTGTTGATGTATGCCCCCACTTTAAAGTAGTTGCTAACACCATTGTTGTGAGAAATTGCTTTAAAGTAGAAGAAGACATGAGAGCTTATTCGGAAAGCCCTATGCCAAGTAATATTTTTTTGAATCAAACTAAATCATGAATAAGTATGTCACATGTGAGTCAAATTAAGGTACGTTTTCCATGTAGTAATAGAAAAAATAGCCTTTTACCCTTGGTTTGATAATTGATATTAAAACTAAATTAATGGTGTCTTGGAATAGTGTTGTAATGTGTTGTACACATTCACATCATTCTAGGACCTTTATTTTATTAAAACATTCTTTAATTGATCCTTTGAAAAGGTGTTGTGAAGTGTTGTAACACACTTTCACACTTTTCTAGGATTTATTTGCATAATTAAGCTTAATGGGCCCCTTTGTAACAAAATGTATTTAAATTTGTACATTATTTATGTGTTGTAAAGTGTTGTAAATAATTTTTTCATTTATCTAGGGTGGTCTTAATAAATTGTGGTTAATTGGAGTAATTAACCCCCTTTAATTTAAATTTAAACCTTATTTATTACACATCCCAAAGATCTATCCTAACATCTATGATTTAAATAATGTAACATTTAATTGGGAAAAATTAGGTCTTGGAAAATGGTGCCATGGCCCATTCACCCTATGTGGCGAATGGGTCCTCCCTTACTAGGGCCCTCCTTTCTGAGTTGATCTGAAATGGGTTTTTACCGCTCTTTCCATCCCTTGGGGTTAGGTCCTAGAAAAGTGAGCTAGGATCCATTTATCTTAGGTGGTGAATGGGTCCTCCCTTAATGAGGACCACCTTTTCAAATTTAGTTCTGGTGGGAATTTAATAAAGTTTCTTTCTAGATTTGGTGTTAGCCTTAATTGTTTGAATTTTGGGGTTAATCTCCTAATTTAGTATAAATAAGGGGTTAATTCACATAGTTTCTCGTCGCAAGTTTATGAAGCAATCGTAGAATTTCAAGAACTCAAACATTATAGAAAATTAGAGCATTACAAGAGAATTCATAACACATTTCAAGGGAGATTTCAAGAGCTTATTGCAACAATTCAAGATCAAATCATCATGACAAGGGTTTGATGCATTCATGTGTGTTGTTGAGCTAAAGAAGTGGATGTAGCATTGAAGATCTACTTGCAAGAATTTTTCACATCTTATTCAAGGATTGAAGATCTACATTCTTCATGGCCACTACATGCTAGATTGTAGATTTTCATTACGAGACATCATCTAAGGTGATATCAATTACATATTTCATGTTTCATGCTTCATTCCTATATTTCATCATTTGGTTTAATTACCTACAAGGGGTTTGACTAAGGAAAAATACAATTCACTAAAAAAAGAAATTTTTTCTCCTCTTGAATGTGTAACTGTAGATTTACAGGTTGAGGATCAAGTGGAGCAAGTTTGGAGTAAAATTGTCAAAGTTGTCAAGTTGTAAAAGCTATCATCTAAAGTGCAAAATCAAAGATTTGAGGCTACAAAATTATCCACAGACTTCTAGAAACTGATAACTAGTATTTTGAGAGTGAAAAAATCAAGGAACATGACCTTGATCTCAGTTTTAGGAACCCTAATAGGGACCCATTCGCCACTGAAGGCGAATGAGTCCTTTGTAGCTTAAAAATAACATGTTTTTGACAAGGTACACATCTTTTTATGCTCTAAAAACTTCCTCATAGTTGCTATAGCAATTAGGTATCATTTCTAATTGTTATTTGCATATTTTAACCCTCATAATTGCATAAATTGTAGTGATTTAGTGTGGAAAATTTTATCAATAAATCCTCTTGCTCATGCATTTGGGTTTACCCTATACTTTTTCACCTAAACATTAATGGTGAAACTGACATATTGAGCATTGTAACTTTTTGATTTTTGAAGTCTCTTTTGCATCCTAGTTTAGATCTTGCATTCATTTTCATTTAGATTTGCATTGAATTAGGATCTCTTTTAGAGTTACTTGGGTTGCATTAAAATATTGCATCTAATCTAGGGTTTAGATTTGCAATGTTTTACATCTCTCTAAATCTGAAAAAATACAAAAAGAAAATTACTCATTTTACATCTCATTTAAATTGCATTTGAAAATAAAAAAAATTGCATTTCAATTTAGACCTTGCATTTCATCTTTTCATTACATATAAATTACATTGCATTTCTAGAAAATCTGAAACTGAAATTCACTGTCTCAAACATGAAACTGAAAGATATCACTAAAATCTTGCAAAAAATTTAAAAATAGTTTAAAAGTACCTAAGTAGCACCCATTCACCCTTACTGGTGAATCAGTCCCTGATTAGGTCATATCTGTACCTTTTGGCAACTAAAAAAGCATTTAAATTCACTCTAAAATCCACAAAAATATCTCAGAAACATCTAATCAGGACCCATTCGCCCTTATTGGTGAATGAGTCCCTATTAGCTACTGATCTACATTTTCTAGACATTAAAATCTCTATTTCTAGTTTTTTTTTGGTGTTGTTACTTTCCTGTTTCAGTTTCCTGATTTGCAGTTTCATAAAATTCATTGCATTTAGCTTAAATTGCTTCATTTTAGTGCATTTTTTAAAAAATTCAAAATTGTATTCAAACATTTCATTTTTATCTTATCGCATTGTGTAATCAGTAAATTACATTGCTTAGAATTTACAAATTGCATTCATTCTAGGTTATTGCAAGTTGCTATTCTAGGGTTTGTAGACTATGGTTGTAAAACTTGCATGAGGTTTACAACTTGATGTCCTATTCACAATACTATTATAAGACATAGTTCGAGGCTCATGTCATCCCACAATCTATCACTTGTTATGGGTCTTGGGTGATCCAACTCTCTTTCTAATAGTGTTGAGAATCAACCCTCCATGACTCATAGTTTGCATACTTCATTTCCCATGCCTTCACCTCCTACAACCAATGTCCTTAACGTTACCAACACCATCCCTACCATTACCAACTCCACTCAAGCTTTGGGGTCTACTCAAAATCAAGGCAGAATTCCAATCATGTCCTCCATGATAGCAATGTCCATGCATACATTTACTAGTACACAACCTACAATTACCATTCAACCAACCACAACACTCATCCCTACTAGCACTATGTAAACTTCTAGATAGGTATTCCTAAAGGAATTCCTTCCACCTTTGTGCCTTTGAATACAATAACACCTCAACAATCCACCTTCACCAACCTACAATTCACTAGCCCTTTGCATACATTCACTACACCACCTTATTCCCCTCAACTTTATAACCAAAATGACCATCTCATTAACTCACTTTTGCAAGCCATGACATCCCTTCAACAACAAGTGGCAACATTACAATAGAATAATAATGGTCAACCTTCGTAATACATCAATTCAACCCCATTTTCCCTTGACATACTAAGAACACAAATGCCGCAAGGTATAGAGGTCCCTCAATTTGAGAAATATGGTGGGAAAGGAGATCCTATTAGCCATGTTTCCACCTTCATAGCCTTGTGTAGCAATTTCATCTTTGTGGATAAACTTTTGGCTAAGTTATTCCATAGATCCTTGAAAGATACCACCTTAGAGTGGTTCTCCTCTTTGTCGAACAATTCAATTGGTTCATTCAATGAACTAATTGATGCCTTTTACAATCACTTCCATATTCACATAGAAAAATGAGGATGATAAAGTGACCAATTTCATAGCAAGATACCAAACAATTTATTCACAAGTGAACATTAAAATTCTTGATGCTGACCTTCAGCAAATGTTCATTGCTAACTTACAAGATAAACTACAAAGAAAACTTGAAATGTTGAGGATTTCATCCTTCACACAATTATGTACATCCCTTCATGACCATCAAAACTCGACTAGGGGTCTTTATGTGAAGAACCCCCTAGTCGCCCTAAAAATTCTGAATCCACAACTCAAAAAAAATTATCAACCTTTCAAGAAACATTTAAATATGAGACTTTTACAATTAAATTCTCCTCAAACAAGTCAACAAAATAGTAATAAAGTGGTTGCTATAAAGATGACAACTCCTTTCAAGGATAGGGAGAGAGAGTTCACACCTTTTCCCGATACCCTCCATAATATCATGTTGCAAATTATTGAAAAGAACATGCTTACCTTACCTCTTGTTAGAGAGTGTGACCCTGCTATACCATTGCCTAAAGTCTTTCAAAAAAATGCTTATTTTCATTACCATTAACAAAATGGACATGGTATAAAATACTATAAGCATTTTAAACATCTCGTGCAAGACCTTACTGACAATAATCAACTACAAATTGGAGGTGTGAATGATCAAGGTAATAAGTTTGTAGCCCCTCCTAATCAAAATTTTCAAATCTTTACAAATCCCATGCCTAAGCACAATATTTAATTTGTCAAAGCTAGTGAAACAAAGAATGATGTGATGAATGTTGACACAAATGATGATGTGTGAGTAAAATATGCATAATGAATGGAAAACACACCTAATAAGACATTATATCAAGAGATTTAAACAAACAATTAATCTAATTAAAGCAAGAAATCTCTTAAAAGCATCCTATTGCTCTCTGTCTCCAAAGATTTATTAAATCATTATGGCTCTCAGATTGTGTAAGCACTATGACTATTGAAATTCCAATCTAGAGAATGAGATGTTAAATGCAGGAAACTAATCCTATGTAATGATTGCTAAATGATATGGTGATGATACTGTAGATGAAATTGACATGAAAATGATAAAAGAAACTATGGTAAACTAAAATACAACTAAAATAAAATCCATGATTATGATTGTTATTCTAAAATGATTTGCTAATTACTATTTGTTGTTTTCTCAATGCTCAAATGCTTAATTACTCTAATGTTATTTCTATAGAGTAAGATTGCACAAAGTTGGAATCCATTTCTTGTAGAAAGAGGTTGTATTTATAGATTCCAGGTAGGATATTTGTGATGTGGCAGTAAAGCAAAGGTCTAGATTTGATTTGAAATATTCAATGGTGAAGGATGAAGAAGTCTAAAAATATTATGGATATTTGTTCCTCCCCACAAAAAAATTCTTCTAGAGGATAGGAAGAATCAATGGAAGAAGATGAAGAAGCTTGCCTGTAATTTGTCTCCAAATTTTTTCGTGAAGGTTGAGTTGAATTTATTAGATATAAAATATCTAGTTTTGTTGGTGGATATGGTGAGTGAAAGGAGGAAATAGCTGTAGAATTATGCTTTTATTTGAATAATTTTGGATTTATTCAATTAGCAAAAGAGGATATTTAATTTAATAAAACAAAGTATAAAAACTGTGTATTTAAATAACATAAAATGATGTGATTAAGATAGAATAGATATATAATTATAGAATAATTCAATAATAATAATTAAATAAAACAAAGTATTAAATTCATTTATTTAATTAAGATGAAATAATATGATAAAGATAGAAGAATTAAATGTGAACTATATAAATAAATATTTCTATTTATTTATAAGTAGATGAAAATAGAAAGGTTAATTAATCAAATAAATCATATTTAATTAATTAGATTATCCAAACCATTTTTAGGTGTATACATTTTTCCCCTCTTTGAAGTGATGTGTTTATGCATTGCTTCAAAGAAAATTTTGCTGCTACTGCTAGTATTGAAAAAAAAAATCAATATGCCCTAGATGTTGATTTTTAGGTGATGATAGATATATGCCCCCTCGGGAGATAAATTGATAATTTTTTTTATTTTTCTATATTTTTTTTGGAATTTTTCAAATTTTAATGATTTTATGATGATTCAATGATTTATCTCCCAATTTAGGTATAATTAAATTGAGATGACCTAAGCATTTCTTGTGTAAATAGACAAGAATCAATCATTTTACTATGTGAATTTGGAATGTCATCAATGATACTTTGTAGAGCTCGTCTCATGACAATTCACACAATAATAATGATCAACTCACACACAATGGACAAAGAAAATACAATTCTCTTTCCTAGCCTCTCTAGTTCAATACATCATTGAGTTCCTCTAAAGAAATGATAACAAAAAATTAAAGTACAATATTTGAACATTCAAGCTAAAGCGATAAAATCATGATTCAAAATAATATCATCCATTTAGATTTGATTTGATAGATTGATCTACGCTGATTTGGATGGTTAATTTTCTTAAATGTTTTGATGTTTGATGTATGTTCAATGTTGAGTTTCCCTATGATCATTATGTTTGCTTCATTGTCATACTGTTGTTTGTCCATTTGATTGAGCTCAAAGTTTATTATGCCTGGTGAGTTCAAGATTTTTCCCCCAAGCTAGGGTGAGCCATGAACACATTGCAAGGATAATTACATGAGATTTTATTGCACTTTTTCAGATTTTCAGATTTTTGTATTTTTCAGATGTTTTCAATTTTTTTTTAATTTTTCTCTCTTTTTCTTTGGATTTTTTAGGATATTTAAGATGAAATGAGATGATATGAATGATTGAAGTAACAAGATGCCACACAATAGGGGCAATGCAACCATGGATAAATGATAGATCAAAATGAAAGATTCACTGTAAAACATGTCACACAAGCAACATATCTCTTGTCAAAAGATGATAATGGTTGATTGATTAAGATGCCAAGAATTATTTATTCCATAAGGAATGATGATGATAAGTACTTATGATCACTAAATTCCTCTAAGTATGATAAGATTGATGATTGTTGATTATTTATTGACAAAAGATATGAGGATTGGATAATGTTTTACAACTAGGCTCAAATATGATTTGCATGATAAGATTCAAGGTTGCAAAGGGACATGGTGACATGAGTTTTGGAAAGCTAGGAGATATGGAATGGAAGAAAGCAAGGATAAAAAAATGAATGGGATGATCAAGATCAACTAGGTAAGATATAGATACAAGGCCTAAGTATTTTGTTCCTATTCCTCATCAAGACCAAGGAAAGGAAGAAAGGATGTATTTAGTAAGAATGATGGAATATGGATAAGATGAAAGATATGGTATGGAAGATATGGATAAAGCATATAGGATAAGATATATGATGTTCAAGAAGATCCTTAACATTTTTAAGATCAAAGGTGGAAATGTAAGGAATGAGCATAGAAAGGACAATGACCATGAATGATAAGATGGACACAACTTGTCCCTAAGTGTAGAGTGCAAGAGGAATATGGAAGATAGGATATGGATGATAGGGAGATGGAGGAAGGACTTAAGCATGAAGTTTCACAACCAAATATCCCTCTAATAAACCATGGAAATGGGAATTAGACTCCTAAATGTTGGCAGATTAATGATATGATGGAAGAATCTAAGGACTTATGAAAAGGTTTTGATTAAAGGAGAATGATGGGTATGAATGTTGGATAATGGATAGGAGGTTGGAAGGCCTGTTGATGGATAGATGGAAAGGATGGAAAGATCAACATTGGCACACACCTTGAAGGGTGGTGGAGTGATGGAGGAAAAATGGATTTGGAAGGTGGTAGGTTATTTGATGGAAAATTGGAGGAAGCTTTTGTATTACCAAATTTGGATGCCAATTTAGATTTTATTGCTTCTATGAGACGTTTAGGAATCCACATGACTTTTGACTTTGATTTTTGCTTTGTTGTCCTTTTTGGCCTTTGACATTTTTTTTTTGATTTATGGACCTTTGTGGTCTTTGAAAATTGCCTTTTTGCTTTGATGGGCCTTTGTGACATTTTGAAAATTTCTTTTGATTTATGGACATTTGTGGTCTTTGATATTTTTGGTTTGATGGGCCTTTGTGGCCTTTTATATTTTTATTTTGATTTTGGATCAAATTTTCTTTTATTTTTGCATGTCTCTTTGAGGAGACATGTTGATCCTTTGATACATGTAGATTTTGATATAGAAGCTTTTGATATTTGGCACCCAAATTGCTTCCAAGAGAAATGGGAGGGGTGGATTGAGATGAATGATATGGAGGTATTCTAGATGAGTTAATGTGGGAATAATTTTGAAAGTGCATCAAGGATGTGCGCCTTTGTTGTTCTTGAGAAATAGGATATGGACCTAGGATAGAGGAAAGGTTTGATGGACTAGGATGAGGAACTAGGATAGATGGAATTTTTGATGAACTAGAATGAGGACCTAGGATAGATGGAAGGTTTCATCAACTAGGACACTTAGGAATATAATCAAGGCCGTGGTGATATGGGTTTCTTTGAACAGAAAGAGGTTCTAGGATACCTTGTTCATGAAGGCCTAATCCTTTTCCTTTGTAATTCATACTTTCACACATTTGTTTACCTATAGGATATGTATTGTTTTTGAAACAAGATGCGAGTCCATTTTGGGGAGGATATGATATGGATGAGAGGATAGCTATTGGAAGTAAACCAAATGGATAAAGGTGGAGGATCCCAATTTATAGGTGTGGGGTTCATGGATAGCTTGAATAGGTGTGATAGGCTCTTGACATGGGGATGATGGGGTGTTTTGATCTTGACTTGGAAAAGGACCATAAGGTGTAGGATAGTAAGTAGCTTGCCCTTTATTAACTATGGAATAATTATGAAGTGGTATGAAAGGAATATCTTGATCGTGAGAAGGATAAAAATCTTCATGGGATGAAAGGGTATCCTTGAATGGAAGCATATCTTGATCTTGATGAGGAAGGGAATCATGAGATTTTGTAGAAAGCATGTCTTGATCATCAGTTGGTAAGACATCATTAGATACGATGGAAGAACTATCATGCTCTTGTGATGCAATATAATCATGAGATGGTATAGATTGATTAGATGATGTGGAAGAAGAACTCGGAAGGGTACTTGTCTCTTGAGATGGAAGGGAATTATTTTGGATGAAAAGTGAGAGGAGGGGATCGTCATAAGATTCTTGAGAAATGGGATCTTGGTCAAAGATTGGAAGAATTTGTGGAATTTTGATATCATTGGGTGGAGTGGAAAGAATATTTTAATCTTGTTGTGTAGGGGAGTCTATGCTAGAATGCTTTGGATTGAGAGATTGACATGAATCATTGGATGTTGAAGATATGATAGAAGAGGATGATTGAATGAAATTGTTAACTTGAGTGAAAGAATCTTAAGGTTTATTTTTTCTTATGGTGGATGGAGATAAATGCATGACATGATAGGATTGCTCAATATCATTTGTGTTTGAGGACTTAGATTTGAGCTTATCTCAAACTTTTGCAAAAATTCAAAGACATTGAACTTGGATGATGTAGTTTTTGGTGAAGAAGGTCTCATGTTCATTGTTTGGTTTCTTTCTGTGGTTTTTCTTTGTATGTCTTGGAGTCATTGTTGAAGTTTTTGCATCAATTGAGTGAAAGTATTCAATTGATCCTCATCTATTTCAGCCATGGTGGTTTGAGTTTTAATTTCATTTTATTGGAATTTTAGTCTTCGTTCCCTTGTTAAAATGGACATACGAATGTTATTGTTTTCAATAAAATTTTGATCTTAGTTTGGTATAGACTCCATGATATTAACCCAAGTAAAATAGAATGATAGATTCTATTGATTAGACTAAGTTGATATGTTTGATTATATAGTTTCATTTCTTTGATTTAGGATGAGTAATCCTGAAACTTAACTTACTAATCAAATGTCTTTGATTAAGACACTTTTGGATGGTAGATATTAGTTTGATTTGAACAAATTCAATTGTAAATTCCAGTTTATGCAAGTTGAAGACTGTTTTTATTTAGGAAAGTTTCTATTCTGAGAAAAATCCAAACTCTAATGATAAAAGTTTGACAAACACTAAAAATAGCTCTCTAGATTTTTATTTTCTAGATGCACTATAATAGTCTTCCGATGCACTAAAAGATCTGATAGATTCGCTAAAAGTTTGTTTTGATGCGCTAAAAGACTAGTTGAATGCATTGTATTGATTTGTCTATGCACTAGAAAATTGGTTGAATGTGCTAGACTATTGCTTCTATGTGCCAGACTATTACTCTGATGCACTAAAACAGACCTCCAATGCGCTAAAAGATTCCTAGATGTGTTGTTAAATAGATTGTATGCACTAAAATAGATAGTGAATGCACTTTTCTGGAAGATGTTTTCTGATTCTAATATTTTGCTTGGTTTTTCTAGTTTTAATCAGTGAATTTGTTATCTTCAGTGTATAAAATTTTGATTACTGATATGGTAACTAATTTGTTTGTTTGGAAATTGTAGGAATTAATTACTTTTGATTTGGATGATTTCTTTTTTGAAAAGTAACTTCACACACAAAATCCAGATTGTAAAGAGTTGTTCAGATTCTATGTATTAAACATGTAGTGAGTGTTCTAGAATCAGGTCTAATTCTTTCAATTTCCACTAGTTTGACACAAACAAAGATAGTTCAAGCACTTTTTCTAATTTTCAAGTAGTTCACTTAAGATACCACAACCCACATCTTAAAAATATGTCAGCTCACATAGTCATGTCACCCCCTATCGGGCGCCCGTGTTTTTTCCTTTCCCGAGTCTTAGCCAGAGTCGAATCCTCCACTTTTGGCTAGGGTCTCTGATATTTATATGGTGAGTGTCTTGGGGGCAGATTCTTCCCTCCCCTTGCACTGTGATATAAAAAGCGTTCAGAAACTGACACAGTTGGATTCTACTTAAGGTTCATCGATAGGGTATCCGTTCGAAGCGGCAATTGATAAAATCCCTCAGGAGACCTCCCAATCTTTAGAACAAATATTTTGGGGATGGTTATCTTTCACACTTCCATCAAATTTGAACTTTACCCAAATTCTCTTTTGATTCTAGTGGGTTGGAAAACTTGACTTTGGTTGTTCCCACTTAGGCCATTCATGTAGGGTGATGCTTTTTCCCACTATGGAATGCATTCTAAAGGATTTAATAAAGCATGAAAAGTCAGTCTAGCAGTTTGATCACCCAGTGAAGTGGAGAGCATAGGCCTATCACTTCAACCATCGTAGACAAGGGGTTCAATTAATCCTTTTACTTAAGCTAGATGCCTATCTTAAATAATGAGTTCTTTTTAAAAAACTAAAATTTAGTTTGAAGAAATTTGTTCAATTTTAATCCAAATCCAAAAACTAGTGAGTTTCTAAGGTTCTTTTTAACCAATTTTGACAAAGCTTTTGTAGATGGTTGATTTTAAGCCCAAAGTAATGCTAGTTGGTGCAAAATCATGAATGAAAAATAACATAGGATGGGTTATTCTCCCATGAGTGTTTGAAAACACTATTACAATGGATATCAATTGCTTTTTCTTTCACTTCCATGCTCCATGTTCCTCTTAAGACCTCCAATAAATGCTCAATATGTTAGATGAGATCAATAAATAAGAACATATAAGGGTTAGATGAATGATTAAGCATAAAAACCACAAAACTTAGAACAAGTTACAATGTGATTTGAATTTAAATGTAAAATTGAAAATTTGAACTCTACAAAATAGATAAATACATACACCATTGCATAGTTTATGGAATTCTACCCCATTTCAAAAAAAAACTTCGAAAAAGACCTTTGTATGACCAAGACACAACCATTTTAAGATTGAAAATAAAATCGCTAAACAATCATCCTATGCGCGAAAATATTATTCGTATGCACTAAAAGAAGCATCCAATGTATGTGCTAGAAGATCATTCAGATGCACTAAAAGAAGTGTCAGATGTGCCAAAAGAAGGCTCTAGATTCATTGAAAGAAGCTTTGGATGCGCCAAAACAATTCCTAGATGCACTAAAAGATCTTTTGGATGTGTCGTAATAGTGATTTGATGTGCTAAAAGACTTGTCATATGTTCTATAAAAACACCTGATCACGCTAAAATAGAAACACATTAAAACTTGTGAACACACCTTTCCAAAAAAAGTTAAAATTGGGGTTTCTGGCCCCACGGTGGGTGCCAATTTATGTGTGAGTAAAATATGTGTAATGAGTGACAAACACACCTAATAATACATTATATCAAGAGATTTAAACAAACAATTAATCTAATTAAAGCAGGAAATTTCTTAAAAGAGTCCTATTGTTCTCTATCTCCAAAGATTTATTAAATCACTGTGGCTCTCAGATTGTGTAAGCATTGTGACTGTTAAAATTCCAATCTACAGAATGAAATTTTGTTAAATTCAGGAAACTAATCCTATGTAATGATTACTAAATGATAGGGTGATGATACTGTAGATGAAATTGACAGGAAAATGATAAAAGAAACTATGGTAAACTAAAATGCAGCTAAATGAAAAGCCATGATTATGATTGCTATTCTAAAATGATTTTCTAATTAATATTTTTTGTTTGATCAATGCTCAAATGCTTAATTACTCTAATGCTATTTTTGCAGAGTAAGATTGCACAAAATTGGGATCCATTTCCTGAAGAAAGAGGTTGTATTTATAGATTCCCGACAACATATTTGTGTTGTGGCAGCAAAGCAAAGGTTTGAATTTGATTTGAAAGATTCAATGGTGAAGGATGAAGAGGTTTGAGAAGATTATGGATATTTTTTCCTTCCCACAAAAACATTCTGCCAGAGGATAGGAAGAATCAATGAAAGAAGATGAAGAAGTTTTCTTGTAATTTGTCTCCAAATTTGTCCATGAAGGTTGAGTTTAATTAATTAGATATAAAATATCTAATTTTGTTGGTGGATATGGTGAGTGAAAAGAGGAAATAGCTGTAGAATTATGCTTTTATATGAATTATTTTGGATTTGTTCAATTAGCAAAAGAGGATATTTAATTTAATAAAAAAAACTATAGAAATTTATTTATTAAATAAACATGGAAGAAATGTGGTAATTAAATAAAATAGAGTATAAAAACTGTTTATTTAATTAACATATAATGATGTGATTAAGATAGAATAAATATATAATTATAGAAGAATTCGATAATAATAATTAAATAAAACAAAGTATTAAATTCATTTATTTAATTAAGATGAAATAATATGATAAAGATAAAAGAATTAAATGTGAACTATATAAATAAATATTTCTATTTATTTATAAGTAGATGAAAATAGAAAGGTTAATTAATCAAATAAATTGTATATTTAATTAATTAGATTATCCAAACCATTTTTAGGTGTATAGAGATGACAATATGGATATTCTTCAATAGAATCCCCTAGATAATGTGATAGCATTTATTGAAGCTAGACCTCATAAGGGCACAACTAAAAAGCCTCTTGAAATCGCTTTCTCACAAAATGACATACTTATTTGTGCACTTGATGGTCCTCTTTACATAGTTGGTCAAATCAATGATAAGCCCACTAATGGGATATTGATTGATCCCATTTGTGGAGATAATGTGATCACAAAAGAATTCTTATATGTGCATGAATTATATCAAGATACATATGATAAACCAAAAGCATGGATCAAGAAACACAATGGATTTTCTTTCCCTACGATAGGCTCGATAGATCTCCCTTTAAAAGTGGGACCAAAAACATTAATTGTCTCATTTTCCATCATTTTGCAATCAAACCAATTTTGTGTGAAGCTAGGCTATCCATGGCTTCACTCCATGAAAGTCATCCCCTTAGTTGTGCATAAATGTCTAAATTTTCCATTTAGAAATGATATCTTCACTGTGCATCATAGCGGATTTAATCCTACCTCGACAAAAGGGAATTTTTTACTAGATTACGTTTGGTTCAAACCTATGGAACCTATCAAGCCTCATGAAAATTAATTTTGCAAATCATATCAAAATTTCAAGGCAAAGAAAATAGTAGAACTATCTCTTTGCAATATGCCTCAATCTATGATCGAACCAACTATCCTTGATGAAATATTGATTGAACCAAAAGCACTTCTGAACATACAAGAACAACCTATAGACAAACATCCTACAATTTCCTACAAGAGACCATGAGATAACCCAAGCAATACCGTTGTCCCTCCTAGATTCAAACAAGTTTACAAAGTCAATGAGAAAGTGGTTGATCAACCTCCTATTGTTTCTTCTATTCCTCCAAAGGAAGAGAAGGTACCTATGATTGACAAACCCACTCTTACACAAAAAAAAAATGACAATAGACTAAAAAGAAATCAAATTTCTAGAGAGCGTAGACATAGATTTCATGTTATCACTCGTCGAATACAAACTCAAGAAAGCAACAACAACAATGAAAATCAAAATCCAAACCTACCCAAAGCAATGCATGATGACTCTCAACCCTTTCTGAAACATAAACAAGAACATTGCATGGAAATTGTTAGTCAATCTTCTACTGTGATTAACTTAGATGATGACATTGATACTGCAAAGATTGATGAACAAGTTCATGATGAGTTGAATACATTGTTTTCTTCTTCTATGAGCTTATATGACAAATCTCCTACTAAGAGTGTTGAACTTGGTGTGTGTCATAGTTCGGCACTTGATATTTTCCCTTTAGCTAGTTTCCCACCTTCCACTTATATCGACGGAGATTGGGAGGTTGATGATTTGCTTTAGTTTGAATCACCTGTGCCTTACTAGTCTTTTGCTTTTTCATGTTTTTCTTTATGTGATTGCATGTGTGTAATGTGATACCCTGTGACATTTTTTTTGATGTATCCTTCTCTCTTTGTGCATTCTTCCATATGTACCTTCATTCTTGTATATGATGTAAACATTTTCATTTTTTTTGTGTTTTCCTTTTGGGGATGATGCAAGGCATTGAGACATTCATGTCTCTTACATGTTGACCCAAAAAATTTTTATTTTATCATTTTCATTTGTCTTTTTTCCTTTTGGAGATGATGCAAGGCATCAAGAAATTCATGTCTCTTCCATGTTGACCCAAAAAAAAATTCTTTTTATTTTTTGATTTGTCTTATGTTTTCCTTTTGTGGATGGTACATGCTGGAGACATTCACATGTCTCTCTTCCATGCTGACCAAAATATTTTTCTTTATATTTTCATTTGTCTTGTGTTTTCCTTTTGGGGATGATGCAAGTGTTGAGACATTTAGGTCTTCCACATGTTGATCAAAAAGGATTTTTCTTTTTTTCACTCTCTTTGTGTCATTCTTCCAATTTCTATGAGATTTTGGGAATGACGATGGTTCCATGCCTCTATGACAACATTGTTAAAGATACTGGACCCAAAATCCATAGATCCCTTTTATGTATTTATGGGGTCAACCCTTCCTTCCTATTTCATGATGCACCTTATTTGGAAACATATGACTTATAGGGTTTTCTATGAAATATCTTATGTCTTAGGATGTTCATCGATACTTTTAGAGCAATTTCTCATAGTGATGGTGTAGCAACCACTTTAAAGTGGGGGAATACATCGATGACATCTTTTGGTAAAATTTAATGGCATGGTTTTTCTATTTTCTTGTGATGTTTCCACTTCTTGGTGGTGTCATTGGGTTTGATTCCATCCAAGAGTGTATGATCTATTAACATGGCATGATGCAAACGAGGCATCTGGGTGAAGATTTGGCACTTTTGACTTATCCTCTCTTGGAGACATTTGGCATAATGCTCTATAAGAGGAAGAAATTTACATGAACAAAGAAAAATCCCCTTTAACAAAATTTAACATAACAAAAGCATTTACAAAAGTGTTACATTATGGCGCCTTATTAAAGTTATCAGGAAGATAAATTTTGTATGGTTAGTATGATGGGAAGTTGATACATTTCAGCATGAATTTCTAATATACAAAGGAGAAGCTGACACATTGGCATGAATTTCTCTCACAAAAACCACTTCAATGGGACAACTCACCTAGTGGATAGACTGGGGTTCCACTACCCAGAGTGAGTAGTGTATGTTACAGATAAACAACCCCATTCCACATTGCACTGGAACAATTGTGCTTGAACCTTTGTTTTTCTTTTTTCTTGGCCTTTGACAAGGTATGATTATGTATCTTTGTTATTTATGAATTCTTAAGTGTCTTGGATGTCTACTTTAGCATGAGTTTTACATGGGGTCATCATCTCGCTAAAGTGGGGGGAAAATGTAGTAACAGAAAAAGTATCCTTTTTCCCTTACTTGGTTTGGTAATTGACATTAAAACTAAATTAATGGTGTCTTGGAGTAGTGTTGTAATGCTTTGTACGCATTCACATCATTCTAGGACCTTTATTTGATTAAAACATACTTTAATTGATCCTTTTGTAAAGGTGTTGTGAAGTGTTGTAACACACTTTCACACTTTTCTAGATTCTATTTTAATTGCTTACTGGGACCTTCCTAATAAAATGTATTTAAATGTTTACCTTTATTTAGGTGTTGTAAAGTGCTGTAAATCACTTTCACATTTATCTGTGGTGGCTCCACTAATTGTGGGTTAATTGGAGTACTTTAACCCCTTTAATTCAAATTCTAAACCCATTTATGACAACTCCTTGAAGATCTGACCCTACATCTATTATTTGAATAATATAACATTTAATTCAAAACATTGTGGGTCCTAAAAATGAAAGGCAATACCCATTCAATTCTAGGTGGTGAATGGGTCCTCCTCAATAGAACCCTTCGAAGTTGTTCGGAATGGGTTTTTATCACTCTTCCATCCCTCTAGGGTTGGGTCTTGAAAGTAAGCCAAGACCCACTCTAGGTGGAGAATAGGTCCCTCCTTAATGAGGGACCCCCTCAAATTTAATTCTAGTGGAATTTAATAAATCTTCTTTCTAGATCTAGTGTTGGCCTTGATTGTTTGAATTCTCAAGTTAATTCATTATTCTCCTAACAAGTTTAGGAAGAAATCCTATACTTTAAAGCAATCAAGAATTGTCAAAAATTATAGAATTACAAGAGAATTCATAAGGAATTTCAAGGAAAATTTCAAGAGCTTATTGTAGCAATTATCATATCATCATGACAAGGGTTTGATGCATTCATGTGTGTTGTTGAGCTAAAGAAGTGGATGTAGCATTGGAGATCTACTTGTAAGAATTTTTCACATCTTATTCAAAGATCCAAGATTTTCTTTCTTCATGGCCACTACATGCTAGATTTAAAATTTTCATTACAAGACATCATCTGAGGTGATATCAATTGTATATTCTTATATGTTTCATTCCTTTATTTTAATCATTTGTTTACTCTTATCTACAAGGTGTTTGACTGAGGAAACACTTTTCACTCGCTAAAAACAACATTTTTTCTCCACTTTAATGTGTAATGTCATATTTGTAGGTTGAAGATCAAGTTTAGAAAGTTTGGAGTAAAATTGTCAAAGTTGTCAAGTTGCAAAAGTTGTCATCCAAAGTGCAAAATCAAAGATTTGAAGCTATAGAATTATCTACAGACTTCTAGGAATTGATAACTGATATTTTGAGAGTGCAGACATCAAGGAATAGGACCTTGATCTCAGTTTCAAAAATCCTAACAGGGACCCATTCGCCACTGAAGGCGAATGAGTCCTTTTGTAGCTTAAAAACAACAAGTTTTTTACAAGGTACAAAACTTTTTATGCTCTAAAAACTTCCCTCATTATTTCTATAACAGGTAGGTTTCATTTCTAATTGTTATTTGCATATTTTAACACTCATAATTGCATAAATTATAGTGATTTAGCACGTGGAAAATATTAGTGGTAAATCCTCTTTCTCATGCATTTGGGTTCACCCTATACTTTTTCACCTAAACAATCCACATCCCAAGCTTGCTCTTATA
>VDFB02154875.1:0-17580 GCA_007258455.2 Sequoia sempervirens | reverse complement strand
TTTTATGGCCTTGAGCCATTAGATATAGCTTGACTTGTCAATCTAAAGTAGTTGGAGAGCAAAGATGAATTTTTGACTCTGTTACCCAATGGAGTAGGCACTTGGTCTGCTTCTCCAGAGGATCTAAATTCTCACTATGTTCACTAAGGAACAGACATCCCCAGAAAGAGCCACTAATGGCACTTTCAAATTTTGCAAAACTTTAGTGTTCTCATGTTAAAACCTTAAAAATAAATCTTTGTTACATCTTTGTAGGGTTCTTATATGAGGTTTAGGGTTTTGTTTCATTTTATTTTGCTTGGAATTCTATTCTGTCATTTGTTGGTATTGCATGTTTCCGGTCACCAAGAATCTTCTCACGCATGAAAAAGTATCATCATGTGACTAACCTTTCTCTTGTCTAGGTTTGAATCGCCTAACTTCTACATCCATTGTATTGCATGATTCATAAGTCTTTAGCATACTATTCTCATGTTGTCCTAGGGAAGTCCCCTTTCTTAAAAAAACTAATGATCACATGCTTAAAAAGTTCCCACTTATGTCTCGATGGCCTTCATAGTTGTATCTCTCATCACTGATCGAATCACTGATTCATACTTTAAATCAGCGATGAGTGATGGATTGATGCTTTCCCTTTGATATCGCTCATGGATAATGGCTTTCAAGCCTTCAAAATTGTAATAGCAATGAGCAATACTTCTATCTTTATGTTCTTATCTCTCATAGCTAATGGCCATAAAAAGATAAATTTGGAATAGCGATGAGCGATGTGATGTGAATTCCTATATATCGCTTGATCACTGATACATTTTGAATGTAAAGTCTCACATCAATGATATGCGATGGACATTGAAAAGGTTGTAAATCTTCTCATCACTCATTTCTTGCAGAAGATATGAGGAGAATTAGCGATGAACAATGGCCATATGTTTTGATGCTCATTGCTGATTTGTTTTAGAACTTGAGTTCTAAATTGGCAATAAGCGATGGAGGTCCTTTAAAGGAATTTCTTGCTAATATAATATGATCCTGCGAAGGATGTTTTTTTTATGTTTATTTTATGCAGGTTATACGTGTCTGAATCTGGTGCCAACACAACATCTCCCATTGCAGATAAAGTCTTAAAAACAAGGTTTGAATTAGCGCTGTGTGATGGAAGGATGAATGTAACCAAGGGTTAAACCATAAAACTAGGGGCTAGAGAGCATTGCTTGGATGTTTACATCACTGATGGAGTTGAGTGAAGGTAAAGTAGATCAGCGATGAGCAATGACCATAAATGAAAAGGGGCAACATGTCATAATCCTAGGGATTTTGCATAGATCAGAAAGGAAAGTGGTGAGAAAACTAGAGAACCGTTGATAAAGTCTTATAGTAGGATGATCTGATGAACTGAAAATCATCACATGAATAGCCTTATCGCTAAAGTGTACCCTAAATCTTGGGGAGAATTAGCGATGAAGCATATAAATAAAGTTTTTCTCCAAGAAACTAGTCTTATGTACTTCACCGATATTAATGAGAAGCATGAATTAGGTTGGCGATACATGCTAATTGTCAGATAAGCTATTATTAATCAGGGTTGGAGGGAAACATGGCGACATTTAAAATAACCTCACTATTTTCAAGGAGAAAGTTGATAATGGTCGAAAAACAAAGCTCATGACCACCTTAGATGAATTTTTAATTTCTCTAAGATGAATGGTCCAAATACAGAGCCAAACTAAATAGTTACCAATTCGCTCACGTAAGGAATTTTGAATCATTAATTCTGCATGCTTGAATTTTCTATTTAATGTAGGTTGATTTTTATTTTATTCACACTATGATGAGGGTGCAGCCCAAGACTTAGAAAATAACCCACAAACAAGAGAATAATTTTATTATTTAGAAAATGGAGCTTCTTACATGCAAAGGATCTCAAATCCCCAAGTTCTACAACACATGCAAGTTACATAAAGCTACAAAATCACCCTTTCGCAATATGTGAGCTTGTCCCCAAAAAGTTACCCAAAAATTAGATACCCGCCCATAAATAGAGCTCCTCTTTAGTTTGGAGCCAAAACAACATTCAAATTTGAGTTTAGGCAGTTTGGCGCTGAAAAATTACAACCTGAAGTTCAAATTTCAAAAGAACATTTGCAATTGTATCTTCTAGAAAGTGCGCCAACTTCCTGGGGCCCGGGACTCCGATTCGCAAACCATTTGAACCGTTGGAAAGGTCCCGAAGTCAATAACGTGCTTGAAATCCACTACGCAGATTTCAAAAAGTTTTAGGGTCATTCCAGGAGCTCTAAGTGCCTCAAATCTAACTCGAAATATTTTTAGGTGCAAATATGGGAAACTAAAACTGCAATATCTTTCAACCCAGGAGTAGAAAATAAAAACCGTAAATTGGGAATTTCATTATAATGAAAAGGGTATCCAAAAATGTAAAAACATCTAAAAACTGAGAAACTTGAAATTTAACTATTTTTGGGTGATGCAAGATTGCCCTTACACCACTAGATGCTCCTGCATCACATTATCTTTTCAGACTATAGAAGAATAAAGGTATGAGTAGTAGAGGTGATTGAGTTTTCCTAAGCAAAGTTTCAGTGTCTTCATCTTGAGAAAATTGGTATGAGATTAGGTTCTCTGGTATATTTGGGATTTTTGTTGTTAGAATTGTCCACAATTATTGGGATTGGGTTGTTTCTCTTGTGGATCTTAAGTCTAGAACATTTTAAATTATCTCTTAGCTAGCTTTATAGAAGATGGGAAAAGCTGGTACATCATTCCCACCTATTAGGAGGTCTAGCCGGCTAAGTGTGTTTGAATGCCGTGAAGAAATAACTAAGCAAGAAGCCATGGTTTCCCTTTAGGTTTCAAAGGAGAAAAGGAGGGATAGGGGCCATAAAAAGAAGTCAATTGTGTAGAGTACATACCTTTTGAGGAATAGGACCCTTCTAGGTGAAGTGGTTGAATGCAAAGGAAAGGAACTAGCAATGCAGTTGAAGAAGGCCAGAAAGAAAGAGAAGAGTCATAGGGCCTGCCTAGGTAAGCACAATTCTCCTATCGTTCTTTCAAACTATCCTTCGGATGCTGAAGCTAATGACGACTCAGACTATGGCTAGTACCTACATTCCCTAGTGCCATATGATAGTTTTGATGATGACATGTTGGTGATGCCTCTAATTACATCGAGAAAAAGGAGTGGTCGAGCATTTTCAGATGTCGATGACTCTAAATAGGGTCACCTCCTATTTTAGTTTTTGATGAAACCATGGTATTTGTATAGGAGGTATTTTTCTTCATGTGTCCATAGTTTGTCTTTCATTTCCTCATGGTAATGTGGAATATTCTTCCAGATATATGAACCGAATCTTTTTGTTCCAAACAACGAATACTATGATAGTGATGACTAATATTCTACATATGTTTTTTGCCTCCCTTTTTATGGAATGATTATGTATGAAACTGCCTAGGGAGTCCTTCGAGGAGTTAGTTAGAATTAGGTTTTGAAATGAACTCAAATAAAATTGAAATTGTAATTCAGCTAGGTGCTTGTTGCTCCCTTGTTTATATAAATGGGATTTCATGGTTGAAAGAAAAAAAGAAGAGAGAGTTCAAAATTTTGAGTCTAGACAAGGTCACAATAGATACTATAGCGGAATAGAATGTAAATAGATACTCTAGTAGATGAATCAAAAGCAAGTCTAAGATGAATGTTATACTATGTATGAATCTCAAATATGGTTTACAATCAAACATCATAAATGAAGAAAAAATTTAGTTTAGAAATATTGCTCTCCTATGTGTTTTCTTCTCAGTTATGAATGAAGATTGTTAATGAAATCTTCATTTGTCCTTTGTCATTTGCACAAAATGTATGAATTTTTTTTATGCTTCAATTCGAAGAATTCATTAAATGCTGAAATGAGCTCATTAGTTTATGAGAAAAGCATATAGGATTTAGTAAGGAAGTGATATTTTATAGACATAGTGAGTTTGGTGTTAAAAAGTGACATCCTAATGGTCCACTAATTGTTGAGCTTCAATCCAAATTGTATTACTGATTTACTACCAATTATAATTCATTTTCTTCCTTAGATAAAGTAATGATCATCTTGTTAGTTTATCTTATAATCAATTGAGCTAGTATTGAATTGGGCCTAAGATTCAAGATGAAGAACAATTCAAAATACTTTAAATTTCAATGTTCCAGCTTTAAGTATGTAGGTGCACTCCTTGAAAATAAGTAACATTTCTATCTAAGGTTTTTTGAGCTTTTGATAAGGTGATTTTTATGGAATACTGCATCTGTGTGAAGAAATACTCTTGACCAAGCATAAAATATTATGAGTATATATGGGATTACCCTCCCTGGGTCTCACAGAGCTAGAAGAGAAGTAAAGTAATAACTATTATACTTAAGTGTTGGCCAATCCTCAACCTAGGTGATAATTGGGTCACGGAAAGCCCATAAGTTAGGACTGAGATTAAGTTTGGTTCTAAAATAAGAACCAATAAATTGTACACAACAATGTTACAACTTCTCTCCAATAGATGTGAGGTACATTTCCTTCTATCATCATTGTTGTAGCAGCATCCAGAATTGTTCTATTCTTTCTCTCTACAACTCCATTCTGTTGAGGGGTTTGGGGAGTAAATATATGTCTTCTGATTCTATGCTCTTCATAGAAAGAATTGAAATATGAGGAGGTGAACTAGCCACCTCTATTTGACCTTAGGCATTTGATTTTTAGACCTCTCTCATTCTTTGCCATAGCTTTGAAAAATTTGAACTTCTCTAATGCTTCACATTTTTCTCTTAAGAAAGCAACCCATATCATCCTAGAGTAATCATCAATAAGCAGCATAAAGTACCTTTCTTCTTGTAGACTTCTAATTCTAGAGGGACTGCAAAGATCAGTATGTACCAGCTCCAGTATTCCATTAGAATGATGTTGTTTGCTCTGAAAAGAAACTCTAGTCTGATTTCCCATCTAACATTGCTTTCATATTGTGTTAGTAGGCTTCACTAGCTTAAGTAGATCTCTTACTTCCTGAGTGGATCTTACCTTGATAATGTTATCAAAATTCATATGACATAGCATCCTATGCCATAACCAGCTTTCATCTACTTGGGAAATTAAACAACTTACATTAGCAACACTCAGGTAAAAAATATTACCTCTTGTCTTTGTACTTGAAGCAATCATATTTCCAGAGCTTCCAAGTATCCTACATCTTCCATCTTTGAACTGAAGATCATAACCCTTGTCCACCATCTTTCCAACACTCAACAAGCTATGATTCAAGCCTTCAACATAAAAGTACATCATTAGTGTTATGTTTACCACCAAGACAAATAGATCCTCTTCGAAGAATCACACCAGCATTGTTATCTTTGAATCTTACAACCTCGTCATTACATTTCTCTAGATAGTTTACAAATTTTCCTTTGTCACCAGTCATATGGTGTGAGCATCCGCTATCAATAACCCACTCATCCTTTTCTTGAATTTGGGCTACAAGACCTTTCTCAACTTTAGCAGATTCAGTAGCCACCAGACCATTTTCCTTGATAGCAATGAAAACACATTCATCTTCATTTCCATTTTCTTTATCAGATTCTTCATCAGTCACAAGTTCAGCATAATAGCATTTATTTTGAAATCTAGGTTTGTTAGGCTTAGACCTAGGAACTCTTTCAGGACACCTTGAAGAAAAATGACATATTTTACTACAAGAGAAACATTTAATAGGTGGCTTTCCTTTATACTTATCTTGTCCTCTACCTTCTTTCTTTACAATCAATGCTTCCAACTCTTCGACCTCTCTTTCTTCATCTTCAAGTTGTTTCATCTCTTCCTCATACTTGAATGTTTTTCTAGAACTCTCTCCCAGATCATATCTTTTCTTGTTTCTTCCAGATATAGAGGTGTTAAATGTAGATTCAGTCTTAGGGGTAGAATCACCAAATTCACCCAACTCAAAGGCAGTAAGTTTAACAATCAACATATCTCTTGTCACATTTGTTACTATTACACATCAACATAGAGCTCTTCAATATCATGAGCCTTTGATTTGTAAGAGGGAGGAAATGATCTGAGAACTTTAGCTGCAATTTCTTGTTTATCCAAGGTGCCACAAGCACATCTAATACCCATCACGAGTTCATTTACCCTTTGCATAAAAGAAGAAATATTTTCATCTTCACCCATATTCAAAGTTTCGTACTTGCCTTTCAAAATTTGTAGCTTAGTGACCTCCACAAGTGCATCTCCTTCATACAAAGTCTCTAGCTTCTTCCATATCTCATGACTTGTCTTTAGATCCATCACATTTGTCATTTCTGAATCTGTTAAAGTACTCAACAAAGCTTCAATAGCCCTGATTTTAATCTTAGCCTCTTTAATCTCATTAGGAGTGGAAGGACCATTCTAAGTAATAACATATCTATTCTTTGTAATCTTCCAAAAGGGTTCACCAATACACCTCAAATGACACTCCATTATGGCTTTCCACAGGGAGTAGTTTGTTCCATTGAATCTAGGGTTGTCCTTCTTGTATGATGCCATCTTGGATCACCTCAAGCTTTTAAACTTCTTCAGAGGAATCTACTCTGATACCAATTGTTGGAAAACCAAGGACAAACAACTAAGCAGGGGGGTTGAATCAGTTGTCATAGAATATTTAAACTTTTCAAACTTAACTTTACTTAATCTTAGATCTGATGAATTAACAATTAACCACAGACAATTAACACATCATAAACATAGAGAACACCAAGACTTTTTATGTGGAAACCCTATTAGTGGAAAAACCATAGTGGACATCAATCCACAATATTATACCCTGGTAAAAGTATAAAGAAGAATAATGGGAATGCACATGCAATCAGTCACATTGCCTAGAGCTCACTACTCAAATACAAGAGGGCTCACTACCCAAAGAAGATACAATGTCTTACAGAAATTTAGATTACATCCACAGGGTATGAACTGAGAAAATAGCTTCTACAAAAGCCTAATTACAGTTCCAGTTAAGCACAAAAACACTCCTTCACACTTCACTCCAACTTCTTCACACTCTACTCTATAATCGAATGATTAGATCAATATTCACACATTTTATCTTCCTCTGCTCACACACACACTTTAACTTTGCACAAAAAACCATTCTTATATATCCGCAACATGGATTTACATCAACAACTTTGTCAGCCAAAATATAGAACATATATTCAATGTCAACCCAAATTTACAAGTAAATTGTAACGCCCCGCCGTGCGAACCCCAAAGGACAATTAAACAATAATTATAGGACAATTTTTTTTTTTTTATTAAAGTAAACATAACATACATGTAATACACATTAATTCATGACATGAATTTCATTTAAGAAGATTTATTAACACATACATCCTTTGGGGTACACGAAGAGTCATTACGAGACTGAGATCCACACAACAACAATAAAGAATAAAATCCAAAGATATAATCCATAAAAAAATAAACATTAACAAATATAACACATACATGATAAAAATTAATAAGAAACCATTGAGTACATAAGTACAACATATACATGATTAACTTAACACAATGAATATCAACTGCAAATAGCCACATAAGGTTTAATGTTACATTACAATACAATGTTCTAAAGGTATAATGATACAAGAGTGTTTCCAAACATAAATGGAAACCATACATAAGATAACATAATACAAATAAATAGATGAAAACTAGCTCCAAGATGGATACAACTCTGGAGTCGCTGCAATCGCACCAATCCGCACCTCTCGATCCTCGACTGGGGACCCAATGGGGTGCTTAGCATGTTCCACCCGACCATGTGAGTCTGAAGACCCACCCCCCGTGCTAAGGGGCTGACAAGAAAGAGTCCTCAACCAAGAACATCCAAAACACGGAACAACAAGATTCAACATCATACGAAAGTACAATGACACAATAAACAACATCCCAGAGTCAACATAATAACTTAAAGTCATAAATCCCATCACATAAATCAAAGCAATGACCAGTAAACAAGTAACCAAAGGATGATCATGAAACACTTCCAAATCAACTAAACATAATACAATTCCAAATTGCAATTAAACAACACAATAACATCATATCACAGTATCATAAGATACAAGATTGTAAATCAAATATAAATGAGATCATACAAGACCACAAAACATACTAAAGATGTATTAAAACAATAAGCATAAATCAATTTAAATCAATTCAAACAACAATCTAAAACAACTCCCACAACCTACTCCCAGAGGTACACAATAAAGTAAAACACATGGGCAACTAGGGGAGAGTGTCATCGCATAGTCCTACATGGGCTGTCCTGTGCTCTTCCTCCCAACTGGAGGCGCCGGTCCCATCTATGGCTATCCTGTGCTCTTCCTCCCAACTGGAGGCACCAGTCCATAGGGTGACTCATGCGGAGCTGTAGGCCTCTCGTGAGGACGAGGTCATGACCTTGCCAACCACGGCCTCCTCAGCCTTCCATTAGTCTGTGAAAGCACTAATGAAGACGAGGCATCCATTTTATTAATCTTATAATGATATTACTACCCAACCCTCCTAAGTTAATTATTAGGTTTTCACTTAATTACAAACTCACTCATGGGTTATCCTGTGCTCTTCCCCTTAAGCGGGGCGCCGGCCCCCATGAGGAGCCACTCTCCCTAGAGACCCAACCACATAAAACCAAGAAACCAAGGGTTGTACAACATAACAAGAATATTATATCACAACTGAGAAGCATGCGAGGCATTACCCATCTCACTATAAATACAATTTCCAAGTCTCAACAAATTTCGTACAACCCTTTTAAAATCATGAAACCAAAACACTTGCCACATCAAGGGCCCATAAAGAGAGAGAACATCAATTATCAATCATCTCAAGCCTCTGGAAGCCAAAAGAATGAAAACCCATAAACAAAGGTAAAGTGAAGCAACATGAGTATTTCTCCAATAATTCAACACAAGGATAAAATTTCCTCAAATATGAGAGTAAATCAAAAAAAGCCATAACAAGGAAAGATTCATCAAGACCCATCTACAAATTAACAATGGCGTCACCTCAAATAGGAAAACGCAAAAGAAAATCAACCTTTAATTCATGAAATCACTAAATGAAACCAAAAGCCACCGACTAGGTATTCCACAGGAGACCTCAATTTTCTCCTCACAAGAACCCCCCCTTATAGTGGTACGCAAATCACCTTCATAAAATCAACATTATAGCAATGACAACAATAATTGCAAGGCCACAAGAACTATTTTCAATTCAAATATAATGAGTGAAAACATTGAAATAAGATCAACAACTCCATCCAGACTACATAATCAACTTCAATACAAAATAAATTAGAAATTCAAGAAGATCAACCATCCACAACTCATAAACCAAAACACGAGTTCCCAATTTCATTGCAACAAAATTTAAATGAAAAAGGATTCCTTGAATCAAAATTAATCTCCAACGGCATTCATACCAATATGGAAATGTCCAAAAACAATCCTTCAATAAAAGACGTAAAAGCATGCAACCAGGCATCCAAGGGACCAAATTAAAGAACACCTTAAATACTCAATCACTCACAACTCCATCAAACATTCACATAATAAACAACAACCAAAAATTCAAACAAGAACAATATTTAATAGCCAATCAATTAACAACCAAAACTAAATGACTTTACAACTTACCCATCGGAAGTACTCAATTAACTAAAACAATTCATGATAACCATCACAAGTATTCTAAAAGACTTATTCATAAAGAGCACTTACAAATCAACCATTAAATAAATATAAAGGAAGTCAATTTCCAAAAGATTAAAATCCCATTTCACCAATAAACTATCCAATTCAAGAATATCCTAATCAATTCCTAACCATACCCATACATTTAAATTTCCCTTTTCATTTAACAACATAATTGTAAATTACTTAATAATTGGGTAGTCAACTCACTATCGTTTCATAACTACTTATGTCCAACACATTTTTTCCATTTCCTTTCATCATACTAACTTAACACTCACTTCCAATATTTAAATTAATTGTGAAAACCATTTAAGACCAATTGTCTATACTTAAAAATGAAAATAATAACAATACTCTAAATACTCAAACTACATATTAGAAATTACCACTTTAAAATCTTAAATCTATCTGAATAAATTTACACACATAAATACCTTTTAAAACCACTACATATTTATATATTTTAATTCTTTTTGAGGAGGAAATATAAAAAGAGAAAAGATCTGTTCTAAGAATCCAACAAGTCTACAAGTATTAATTTCATAAAAAGATAACTTATTCAATTCTATGCTAAACTCTATTTTCACCCTATACAAATTTAAAAATAAGAATTAAACAATCAATGCTGATATAAATATATATTCACAAATTGCCCTTCTACTATATTATCCTATCAAATTTCACAATTTAACAAATTAATAGGAATTATTTTCTATTCCAAAATATTCACTCAAAACAAGAATTAAATAAATCAATGTTGTCATATATACGCAAGTTGATTTTTCTACTAACTTATCCTCTTATAGTTGTAATTTAACAAATCAGAAATAATGATAAACAAAAGATTTCTTTCTATTTTAATATTTCAACTATAACCAGATTTTGTTTTATTTTAATCAGAAAAAGAACCAAAATATTTACTAACAAAAATTAAATAGTTACTACAATAGTTAATCAGTGGAATCATTAATAATATATATGCAAGTATAAATATACATATATATATACATACATACATATATATATATATATATACATATATATATATATATAAGTAAATTTGCATAGTAATTAAAATAAAATTCGCGTTTTCCAAAATTTAAATATATACCAATTTTGAATGGGAATTTAACCCATGTAAAAGCACGGGAATACACGACTGGCCGTGGCAGTCTACGGACTGCCACCGCAGTCTGACGGACTGCCGTGGACAGTCTACGGACTGTCACGGCAGTCCAAAGGACTGCCGTGGTAGCCCGTCGGCTGCTGTACCAACCATGGCCGGCTGGGTGGTGGGTATGGCCGAGGCCAAACCATCACCCAGCCTGCATTTTTAAAATAACTTCAACAATTTAAAAACAATGAATTTTGAACTTTAAATTTTTATTGTATTTTTTTTTTAAAAGAATTTCAATATAAGTTTATTTCGGTGAACTTTGAACCTTAATTAAAATTTATTTTTCTTTTATACTATCTTCACATTTATATATATATATATATATATATATATATATATATATATATATATATATGTGTGTGTGTGTGTGTGTGTGTGTGCATACATATATATATATATATATATATATATATGGTATAGAAGATTTCGAAGACAGAAATAAAATTCAATTACTGTTCAATATAAATATTTATACACAGAATAAATTTGTAAAATTTATCTACAAATGAGGACTCTCACAACCTCGAAATTCCTAAACAAGACGTTATTCTTTTACTGGTTTATTAGTATTCTTAACTTAAAACTACAGTAACCCTTTCAATTCCAGAATCCCAACAAAATTTACTTAAATGAATAACAATCCTGAATTCTAGTAAGATTTTCTTGAGAAAAATAGTGCAAATTATTTCTAAGGTTTCAAGAATTTTCTACATACATTAGATTACAAAACTAGAAGAAAATTTCATTCGCAACAAGGATTCTTATTTCTTTGATACTAAAGAAAGAGAATAATTTAAAAGAGAAGAAGAACCTGGTGTCCTACGCTTGGAGGAAATTGTAGAAGCTTTATCCTTTTACCGATCCAATCATCTGCTACCGATTGTTTCCAGCAATAGCTCCAATAACCTCCCTCAACTTAAATCTCATTCCCAAATGAATTCTCTCCAGAATAATAATAGAAAAGAATGCAATACAGTAACAGAAAAATGACTGCCAAAATTTCTCCAAAATTTCTTGGAAAGAGAATGCCAACCCTCTATCAACAAAACTCCCCTAAATAAAAACACACACAAAAGTCTCTTCCATTTCCTCTTCATGCGAATGCCAAAAGTCACTTCTTTTAAAAAAAATAAAATTCAAATCCAATCGAATCCACAAAAGATTGAGCTTTTTATTTATTTATTCTTCATATTCTCTAGTGAAAACCAAAAGTCACACTCAAGAAATAAATCCAAATAATATTTAATCCCTTTAATTCCTTTTGTTGCCTTTTCAAGCATTACATTTCATTTTCTTTTATCATGCATTTGATAAAAAAATAAATAAATTTAAATCCTCAAAATTGAACTTTCATTTGAATAGATATATTCATTATCTCCACAATACATTATTAATTAATTACTTCCACATTAAAATAATTAAAGTCAACCATTTGCAAGATTCTAAATAAGTATCCAAAATAATTATCTTTTCAAGATTATTTGTTCATAATTATTATTAAATTCAATTTTACACAACAATTTAAATCAATTTATCTAATAATATCACTTTTACTTTTAATGAATTAGTTTAATTTGATCATTTGTTCTAAATCATTTGATTTAACTTTATTGATTATGATTTTAATTTCTAATCATATTTTAAATAACTTTGCAAATCACTTATGATTTGATTAATTATTTAAACACGACTACTAACATATTATATTTTCCACACAATCAAATAACACTGTAATCAATGAAGCACACACAAATACACACACAAAAGTTCAGAACAACCGACATGGAGGGGTATTACATCCTCCCCCCCTTAGACATCGACTTACTCCTGGAAGTCGAGCTCAATCAAAAACATGGTGACACAACAAATATCAATGATCATAAGCACATCATCACCATAAATTAAAACATCGATTAAACATCATCAAGTAAACAACGAAAATTAAACAATCTAAAAAAATAAGGAAAGGATACCAAAACAAAAATGGTGGCAGGGTTGCAACCAGACCAATTTGGCAAACACAAGGACAGATGATGAACTAGGTTGGGGAAACTTTCTTGTCAATTCCTATTTTCCACATCAATCCCATTGGGTGTTTATGGTGCTCGTCCTGTCCTGACAATGTAGGTGGAATCGAGGCTTAGTTCCTGCAATCCTGCATGCAAGCAAATGTTGTGCACAATACATATATATCACAAATACATCGTGAGAGGAAATCCCAGCATGGTAGGGCACTCGCGAGCGAGTGATACCACACTGTCCCTCCCACCAAACCATACATAAAAGTCAAAACAATTCTAGTAACTCGTAAACAATTTTCTTCTAATTAGTTAGGAAATATTCGTATAAGGATACTAACCATAAACCTAATTCATCTACTATATCAAAATGAATTACTACTTGACATTATAAGTATCTATACCTGCATATTACAATTACATTACCTTCGTCATTATGCTTTCTGAAGCCCACTTCCTATAAATCAAAAGCTACCATAGAGCATTGCACATTAGTACCAATAATTCAAGTTACATCTTACCCTCAAGATACTAGATTCTACTAAAATCATAGAAAAATTATCCACAAAACCTTACATTTTCATTAAAACTCATAATTTTCACACAAAGAACTCCATTTTAATCATTATTCAACACCAAAATTCACATCAATTTCAAAAAAAAAAGGGTAAAATTTTACACCTTCACAGATTCAAGAAAACATAATTCATCACTCAAGGACAACAAAATTGCAAATTCCACACACACTTGACATAATCACACACATAAAACACATCACCAAGAAACACATCACACTAAAACTCAAGGGTCCATAGAGCATCCCTGACAGGAAGGATATCGGTGCATTACGCACTACACCGAGGGTCCTATCCTTTCCCATCAGTTTCCTGCACCATCGACCCAACACCATCAAACGAAAGAAATTCAAATTCAAAACTATGACAAAAGAAAAGTGAAACTCAAGACTCACGGGTCTAAGCGCAAGGTTACATAGTGAGCACACATAGTGCCCAGTGTATGAACCTAGGCTTTGATACCATGTTGTAACGCCCTGCCGTGCGAACCCCAAAGGACAATTAAACAATAATTATAGGACAATTTTTTTTTTTTATTAAAGTAAACATAACATACATGTAATACACATTAAGTCATGACATGAATTTCATTTAAGAAGATTTATTAACACATACATCCTTTGGGGTACACGAAGAGTCATTATGAGACTGAGATCCACACAACAACAATAAAGAATAAAATCCAAAGATATAATCCATAAAAAAATAAACATTAACAAATATAACACATACATGATAAAAATTAATAAGAAACCATTGAGTACATAAATACAACATATACATGATTAACTTAACGCAATGAATATCAACTGCAAATAGCCACATAAGGTTTAATGTTACATTACAATACAATGTTCTAAAGGTACAATGATACAAGAGTGTTTCCAAACATAAATGGAAACCATACATAACATAACATAATACAAATAAACAGATGAAAACTAGCTCCAAGATGGATACAACTCTAGACTCGCTGCAATCGCACCAATCCGCACCTCTCGATCCTCGACTGGGGACCCAATGGGGTGCTTAGCACGTTCCACCCGACCATGTGAGTCCGAAGACCCAGCCCCCGTGCTAAGGGGCTGACAAGAAAGAGTCCTCAACCAAAAACATCCAAAACACGGAACCACAAGATTCAACATCATACGAAAGTACAATGACACAATAAACAACATCCAAGAGTCAACATAATAACTTAAAGTCATAAATCCCATCACATAAATCAAAGCAATGACCAGTAAACAAGTAACCAAAGGATGATCATGAAACACTTCCAAATCAACTAAACATAATACAATTCCAAATTGCAATTAAACAACACAATAACATCATATCAGAGTATCGTAAGATACAAGATCGTAAATCAAATATAAATGAGATCATACAAGACCACAAAACATACTAAATATGTATTAAAACAATAAGCATAAATCAATTTAAATCAATTCAAACAACAATTTAAAACAACTCCCACAACCTACTTCCAGAGGTACACAATAAAGTAAAACACATGGGCAACTAGGGGAGAGTGTCATCGCATAGTCCTACATGGTTTGTCCTGTGCTCTTCCTCCCAACTGGAGGCGCCGATCCCATTTATGGCTGTCCTGTTCTCTTCCTCCCAACTGGAGGCACCGGTCCATAGGGTGACTCATAAGGAGCCATAGGCCTCTCGTGAGGACGAGGTCACGACCTTGCCAACCACGGCCTTCTCAGCCTTCCATTAGTCTGTGAAAGCACTAATGAAGACGAGGCATCCATTTTATTAATCTTATAATGATATTATTACCCAACCCTCCTAAGTTAATTATTAGGTTTTCACTTAATTACAAACTCACTCGTGGGTTATCTTGTGCTCTTCCCCTTAAGCGAGGCGTCGGCCCCAATGAGGAGCCACTCTCCCTAGAGACCCAACCACATAAAACCAAGAAACCAAGGGTTGTACAACATAACAAGAATATTATATCACAACTGAGAAGCATGCGAGGCATTACCCATCTCGCTATAAATACAATTTCCAAGTCTCAACAAATTTCGTACAACCCTTTTAAAATCATGAAACCAAAACACTTGCCACATCAAGGGCCCATAAAGAGAGAGAACATCAATTATCAATCATCTCAAGCCTCTGGAAGCAAAAAGAATGAAAACCCATAAACAAAGGTAAAGTGAAGCAACATGAGTATTTCTCCAATAATTCAACACAAGGATAAAATTTTCTCAAATATGAGAGTAAATCAGAAAAAGCCATAACAAGGAAAGATTCATCAAGACCCATCTACAAATTAAAAATGGCGTCACCTCAAATAGGAAAACGCAAAAAAAAATCAACCTTTAATTCATGAAATCACTAAATGAAACCAAAAGCCACCAACTAGGTATTCCACGGGAGACCTCAATTTTCTCCTCACAAGAACCCCCCCTTATAGTGGTATGCAAATCACCTTCATAAAATCAACATTATAGCAATGACAACAATAATTGCAAGGCCACAAGAACTATTTTCAATTCAAATATAATGAGTGAAAATATTGAAATAAGATCAACAACTCCATCCAGACTACATAATCAACTTCGATACAAAATAAATCAAAAATTCAAGAAGATCAACCATCCACAACTCATAAACCAAAACACGAGTTCCCAATTTCATTGCAACAAAATTTAAATGAAAAAGGATTCCTTGAATCAAAATTAATCTCCAACGGCATTCATACCAATATGGAAATGTCCAAAAACAATCCTTCAATAAAAGACGTAAAAGCATGCAACCAGGCATCCAAGGGACCAAATTAAAGAACACCTTAAATACTCAATCACTCACAACTCCATCAAACATTCACATAATAAACAACAACCAAAAATTCAAACAAGAACAATATTTAATAGCCAATCAATTAACAACCAAAACTAAATGACTTTACAACTTACCCATCGGAAGTACTCAATTAACTAAAACAATTCATGATAACCATCACAAGTATTCTAAAAGACTTATTCATAAAGAGCACTTACAAATCAACCATTAAATAAATATAAAGGAAGTCAATTTCCAAAAGATTAAAATCCCATTTCACCAATAAACTATCCAATTCAAGAATATCCTAATCAATTCCTAACCATACCCATACATTTAAATTTCCCTTTTCATTTAACAACATAATTGTAAACTACTTAATAATTGGGTAGTCAACTCACTATCGTTTCATAACTACTTATGTCCAACACATTATTTCCATTTCCTTTCATCATACTAACTTAACACTCACTTCCAATATTTAAATTAATTGTGAAAACCATTTAAGACCAATTGTCTATACTTAAAAATGAAAATAATAACAATACTCTAAATACTCAAACTACATATTAGAAATTACCACTTTAAAATCTTAAATCTATCTGAATAAATTTACACACATAAATACCTTTTAAAACCACTACATATTTATATATTTTAATTCTTTTTGAGGAGGAAATATAAAAAGAGAAAAGATTTGTTCTAAGAATCCAACAAGTCTACAAGTCTTAATTTCATAAAAAGATAACTTATTCAATTCTATGCTAAACTCTATTTTCACCCTATACAAATTTAAAAATAAGAATTAAACAATCAATGCTGATATAAATATATATTCACAAATTGCCCTTCTACTATATTATCCTATCAAATTTCACAATTTAACAAATTAATAGGAATTATTTTCTATTCCAAAATATTCACTCAAAACAAGAATTAAATAAATCAATGCTGTCATATATACGCAAGTTGATTTTTCTACTAACTTATCCTCTTATAGTTGTAATTTAACAAATCAGAAATAATGATAAACAAAAGATTTCTTTCTATTTTAATATTTCAACTATAACCAGATTTTGTTTTATTTTAACCAGAAAAAGAACCAAAATATTTATTAACAAAAATTAAATAGTTACAGCAATAGTTAATCAGTGAAATCATTAATAATATATATGCAAGTATAAATATACATATATATATATACATACATACATACATATATAT
>VDFB02154874.1:0-14328 GCA_007258455.2 Sequoia sempervirens | reverse complement strand
AAGGTGACTCCACTTTGGTGATAAATGCTCTTCATAGTATGAAGGTGTTGAAATAGAAGTTGGGGGAAAAATTGGAGGAGGATTTAAGTTTGGCGGATGGCCTTGAACTTGTGACGTTTAATCATATTTTCAAAGAAGGGAATGGAGAAGTTGATAAACTATCCAACATAGGGGGCGATGGTATAACACTCAAGGAAGTGAATATCTGATCAAGACAATGATAGTGGGTGGTAGGGAGGGCGATAATCTACAATATATTAGTGGTTGGGTGGTAGCTTTTTTCTTTATTTCACATTTTACCATTTTCTCTGGTTTTCTCAATGTCATGGGGAACACTCTAAGTTTGTAGTTCAAATGTCTACCGAGACCTTAACTACATTTGGGACCAACACACCTATTATGTTGGATTCCAATGTAATGCAAATGGCCTTCTATGAGGTCATCATTGATCACCGGATCAAATGTCTGTTGAAAAAGAAATATGATCCCCTTATTTTGGTCATGGTAAAAATGATTTTGGGGAAAGGTTTCCTAAAGAACACAGATTCGTTTAGGGTGGAAATGACTATCACTTCTCATTTTCTGGTGGTGTTTCTCGACATTTGAATGGAAAAGAACGATGCAGAGGTATTGGTCAAAAGGAATTTTTTGGTGGATTACTTGGTCGGGTTGGAAGAGATTATTTGCATTGCCTCTACAAATATGGGGGTTCTGCATCCAAAATATATACCACAGTTCTATGTGCTTAGGAGGTATTGAAATAATACCCATTCATTTTGGACCTGAAGGGCATGGCATTGGTCAAGCACCGATAGATCGCGGAGGTGGGTACAGATTTTCTCCAATGGAATTTCAATCTAAGGCTCTCATTTGGGGAGAGATGTGTGTCAGAATTGAAGTCCTTCACACTAGCCAATGTTTTCCTAGGTGAGGTTGGGACCTCTTAATTGTCTGATTATGGTGTTAGTTAAAATTTCTCTTTTTGGGTGGTGTTAATTTTGATATAGATATGGCCCCCTCATGTTGGGGCTAGTAATTGATAGCTAAAGTTAGTATCAGGTTATGGTCTGCTATAGCTTGTTTGCCTCATGTAAAGGCTAGTAGTTGTTTTGGAAAAATATGGGTATGCAACTACTAGGTGGTTTTGGTTTGTTAATTGAAGCCATAGGTTGCATTTTCTTATCTACTGGGTAGACGTGTTGTAAACTATTGGATTATCAATATACGAAAACCTCTTATGCATAAAAAAAAATCTCACTATAAAATCATGTGCTATAGTATTTCCCATCAAGTAACACACCAAGAAGAATAAACATTGCATTAAGTATTTCCACTATCATTTTTATAATATTAAAATTTTATTTTATTTTATTCTAATTTTAAAAAACAAACCAATCCAACTACTCAATTTAGATATAAATGAAAAATAATCTTACCACAAATACAAAAGAAACTGTGGATAGGAATATCTTTCTAGGCTATCTACCAAAAAAAATCAAACACTTGCATAAACCCTTTTCAAATGTAAGATTGTTGAATTTTATTGGGTACAACATTACAATTGAAGTTCAATGATTGATTAATTGCTAGTATAGAGACTTTAGACATATAAAACCTCAAGATAAATCATTACCCAAAATTTTTAAAAATATATATCTTATAAAATTTTATCATGTTATTGTGAAAATAAATTGATATCTAACATTATAAGTAATTTAATTATAGATTGTATAATTTGATGATAAATTCACCTGCAAAGATATTATTCAAGAGAAAAAATGTTTCCTTATTATTGAGAAAAAATAACAATAACTTATTATCTAAACATGCGAGGATTTTCTACAAAAATGATGCTATCATAAGGTTACAATGTGTTGTGTGCATGCTCTATTTTTTTTGAAAATGTAAACCTTTCATTTTTTCTTTTTCTTATAGCAGGCTTTGATTTATCCAAGTTTCATTTTTTTCATCCCCTTTAGTCATCAAAAGGAAGTTGTTTTATTTTTCAAATAATGGATAAGATTCATTTTCTCTAAATTTATGTTATTTTTTAAAGATTTGAATTGAATTCCATAATATAATTTTCAATTTTAAGTCTTTTTAAGATTACAAGCTTTTGAGGAACTACAAATTTTGGGAGATCTTTTCAAAACCTCCCCATTTCCTTTTTAAGTTTATGATATTGTAGACATTCAAAATTGACATCATGCATCTAATCCAGATTCACTAATTCCATGTCGTCCTTAATCATCCCTTTATCCTCATTTTCCCTCTTTAATTAAATAAATCATCTTTTGTTTAATTAAATTATCCTAAGTCATACTCCTTAAATTAAATAAATCAATTTTATTTAATTATCTTCAAATGTTCCTCATTTAATTAAATAAATCAAATTTATTTAATATATTAGTAATTTGCATCAATTTCCTCTTATTTGATTTAAATAAATCCAAGTATCTAAGTCAAAAAGTCAAAATCAACTAATCTTCATCTTAATTAATCAAACCATGATTAATGCTAATCCTAATCCTCTTTTCTCTAGATTTTGCAACTTGTGCACATAAATCAATTTAATTCATTTATTAATTGCTCCTTTTCCTTTAAAATGACATCTTTGAGGGAATACTCTCCCAATTTGAATTTTCCCTCCCACATGACGTGTCTATCAAACAAAGCATTTAAGAGCTCTTATATGTCTCTAACACAAGTCAAACTTAGCATTTAACTCATCTTTCATCCCCCCTAGAAACACGTCACTTCATCAAATTAAAAATTCAAACTTGCACATTGATCAAAATGTGCTCAACCTCCCTCCATTGGAATGCTAACAAGTGGCACAATGCCATTGGATTATCTTTTATCCCACATTCCTCCTATCTTGCATTCTTATATCAAAATGGATCTTCATCGGGGTTGAAAGCTCAATAGTTTGAGTCATTTTATCTAGGGGAGGACCCCAAGCTAAAGAATGTAAATTGATGTTTTCCCAAGATTCAGGATCCTTCGTCTTGGTTCTTTCTCCAAAATTTGTGGTTGATGATGGGGTATGTGCAGGATCATCATGGAAAAAACAGGCCCTTAGGTGGCAATGAAAATTCAAAAAAATCAGAGTTAGGCAGCTTGATGTAAAAATTTGAATAAGTTATCTATATTATTTCAAAAATATGTAAGAATAGAATCTTTAGCAAATTGAATGTAGTTTATAAACTACAAGGCTTATTTAATTTTTCAAAAAAATCTATTTGGTGAAAATTTGAAATTTCAATGCAGTAGTACTTAAATTTCAGGGAAAAAAAAAGAAGTAGGTGTCTGTCTAACCACCCTAACCACAATACAATGATAATATTTTTTATAAGATTTTAAATATAAGTAGATGACTCATGTTCAAATGTGATGCATATTTTTTTGTAATTTTTCTTGGAAATAAATAATTAATTATGAATTTTATTACAAATTTTAAAAATATAAAAACTGTATGTCCTAACACCTTAACTTGGTCAAAACTTCATGAAATTCATTTTTAAATTCTATAGTATGTGAAGCATAGAATGTGACACATGTTTCAAATTCAAAAAATGTGATATCGCTTTGAAAGCTATAGATGTTTTTCAATTAGCCTATCAATCAGGACTTTAGTCATAATTCAAATAGAAAATGAATAATAATTATTTATTAAATTCAAAGTAAAGCATAATTTATATTGGTGGAAAGCTAAGAATCTCCTTTAAAAACCCTTTTCATTTCATCAATTTTGGGTAAAAAAAATCATCAGCAACATACCCTACACATACCCATCATATCGCCACCTTTTAGCCCATCATGATCCTATACATACCTGATGTTTCTTATTGGAGTAGACATGATTTAATCCATAAATTTATTGGGATCTATATTCCTCTGCTAGATTTGGATGGTTGGATTAGGCGTACATGGCAGGTTGAAGGTAGCGTGGAGCTAATGGTGGCTGCAAACAACTATTTTTTTGTTGATTTTTCCAATATGGCTAATAGGAATCGGGTTTTTGAGGGAGGAGCTTACTTTTACAATCATGTTGGGTTGTTTATCAAACCATGAAATATGGGTTTTAATACAGCTACAGAAATACCATTGAGAGTTCTGGTCTAGGTTCGTCTTTCACGACTTCACCTGGAGTTTTCGAGAGAATATATTTTACAACAGATTGCGGCTCTTCTTGGTAAGCCTGTTGTAGTTGCTCAACAAACCTTGAAAGAATGGTTATTTCCTTTGCTCGTATTTTTGTGGTGGTTGATTTGAATAATCCCTTGCTGAATTCTCTAGAAAATTTTCTTGGTTCTTTGTCTTGGATTCAAAAGCTTGATTATGAGTCCCTTCCTTTTCGCTGTCAGATTTCTCATGAGTATGGACATCTTCAAAAGCAATGTCCTACAATTAATAAGGCCCCTCCTTCTAATTCCTCCCCTTCATCTTCAGATCTAAAAGTAGTTAAGGTGGATAAAGGTAAATCTTCCATGATGGATGGTGAATCTGATAAAGATGGGTTTGTGCCAGTTAAGCTTCGGGCTAAGGGTCATGGTCTGAAGAGATTGTTCAAGGAAAGGAAGAATGAAGAGGAATTTAATCGGTTTGAGGTGTTGGACACGTCAACCTGGGAGGAAGGAATCCCACTGGATGTTCCTTCTGATGTTGTTGGTATGGGTTGTGTTGTGGGGTAGGGATAGGGTTTCAGTTAGGATATTTATTTATCACAGTGTATGCGGGATCCACTGGTATCTTTGAATGATCCTATGTAGGATGAAGATGATATTGTTTTGGCATATTTGGGAAAGGAGGGGCTAGTTTCTGGTAAGAGCAAGGGGTATTCTCTAGCCTCAAGGGTAAAAAAGTGTACAATTACGAAGGGTTTTTCTAAGCACTCTTCTAAAAATGGCTGCAAGAAGGATCTTGAGAAGATTAATCATACAAGAGATTTGTTGGTGGAATCTAGGTTTGTTAAACCCATTGATGCTCACTTTTCTCCATCTCCCCCATGATTTTTCTCTCATGTAATGTAAGGAGGTTGAATAGCACCTCTCGTCAAAAGGCTATTTATGATCTAGTTGATGTTCATTCTCTAAAAATTTTTTGTGTTCAGGAGACTAAAATTTTAGTTGATTTCATGCTTTAGTGTGCTTCGAGTGTATCTAGTATTTTGGTCGGTGTCAGTGCATTGGTTCTTAGGGGAGTTTCGTGGGTTTGGCTCTTTTTGGGATCCATGAAATATTGCTTCACTTTGGTGGATTTCCAGTCACTCTAGTATTTCCATGGTTGCCTCTTCCTTGGAAATTGGTGAGACCATTTTAGTTAGCAATGTTTATGCCCTGATTGATATTCATGGAAAAAACTAGCTTTGGGCTCATATAAGGTATGCTAGATCATGTGCTCCATATCTTCCTTGGATTTTAGCTCATTATTTTAATTTTGTGTTGAGCTTGGAAGAGAAAAGAGGTGGGCTACCCCGGCCTGGTCCTACTTCTGATCTTTTTTGAGAGAATGTGGATATGCTTGCTTTAATAGATGTTAAGCATTCTAATGGGTTTTTTACTTGGAATAATAGACAGAGTGGAGAGGAATCAATCTCTGAAAGGTTGGATATATTTCTTGTGTCATGTTTTTGGATGGGAGGTAGGTTGGTTATTGGTTCTGATATTCTTGATTGGAGGGGTTTTGATCATTGGACAATTAAACTTTCAGTAAAATATTTTATAGCTCCCAAGAATCCTCCCTTTAAGTTTCAGCTTATATGGCTACAGGAGTCTTCTTTGCATGATCTTATGACCCAGTGGTGGTGTGATGGCAGCCCAACTTATGGTACAGCTATGTACACCTTTGTTAAGAAACTTCAACATGTTAAATTTCACCTTAAGAGATGGAATAGGATGAGTTTTGGTAACTTTAAGGTTATGAAGAGGAATTCTAAGGCACGCCTTGATGTGATTACTTGCCAAAGTTGAGATTTTGGTTTCTCAAATGCTTTGGGTCAAGCAAAATCCCAGGCTATGAGAGTAGTGGAGGAGTGGGAGCTTTGGGAGGAGATCTTCTAGAAGCAAAAGGCTCAAATTGATTGGCTTCAGGAAGGGGATAGGAATATTGCTTTCTTCCATCATTCTGTGTAGGCTCATCGTAATAGAAGTTGTATCTCCTCTCTGGTCACTGTGGATGGGATCCACTTTTCTTCTTTGCAGGCTTTATCTCGTGAGGCTAGATAGTTTTATTCTACACATTTTTTTGAGGATTCGCCCACTACAAAAGTTGAGGAGAATTTGATCCTTGCTTGTATTCCTTCCCCGATCTCCACATAGATGAATTATTTCCTCATCCACCTAATTTCTTTGCCTAAATTGGAAGAGGTTGTTTTTGGGATGAATAAAGGTAAATCACCTAGTTTGAATGGTTTTCCTATTGATTTTTTTTAGGAATTTTGGGATATTATAAGTTTGGGCTTGTTGGAGGTTTCCTGGGAATCTCTTCATAGTAAGCAGATGCTTCATGCCTTGAATTCTACTTTTTTGGTTCTCATTCCTAAAAAGGAAGGTGTTGATTAGCTTGAATTCTTTCGACCTATTACTCTCTATAATGTGGTGTACAAAATTATTACTAAATTGATTGTAGAGAGGCTCAAAGTTTGTCTTCCTTTTGTAATCTCTAAAGATCAAGGAGGCTTTGTGGCTAGTAGACAGATCTTGGAAGTGGTGGTGGTTTCCTCAAAATTCATTCACTCTATGGCAACTTCTAAGGAAAATTCTATGTTTATCAAATTGGATATGGCCAAAGCTTATGATAGAGTTAAGTTGTGTTTTTTTGTAGAAAATTCTCTTAGACTTTGGTTTTAGTCCAGATTGGGTCAATTGAACTATGATTTTTGTTACTTCTTCCTCTCTTTTTTTCTTATGAATGGGAAACCTTTCAAAAAATTTGAGGCTTCCAGGGGCCTTCATCAAGGAGATCTTCTTTCCCTTTATTTGTTTATTATTATGGTTGAGGGTCTGGGCATATTTCTTAAGTCATGGATTGCCCAGGGTAGGATTCAAGGTTGGTGTTGGGGCAATGGGATATCACAGCTCTCTCATCTTCAGTTTGTGGATGAAACTTCTCTTATGGGAAGGGCTCGCCTTTAGGAGGCTATTTCTTGTAGGTGAGCTTTGGATATTTACCTAACTACTTCTGGTCAGAAATTCAATGAGCACAAGGCTTCTATATTCTTTTTTAATACTCCTCAGGCTATTCAATGATGGATTGCTAATATTATGAGGTTTCAAATTGGGTCTCTTTCCTTTTTCTATTTGGGAATACTTCTTGTTGTTGGTAGGTAGTCCAGGTCTTCTTGGAAAATCTTGCTTGATAAGTTGTGCAGTAAAGTGAACCATTGGACTCAGCATTGACTTTCTACTGCTGCAAGAGTTACTCTTCTAAAGTTTGTTATCCAGGCTTTCCCTATTTATAGTTTTTTTTTTCAAATGGATCCTTTGTATTTCCTAAGGTAATTTGATGCTCTCTCACGACAATTTCTTTGGAGTGGTAATTTGCATTCGGCTAAGTGGAGTTTTGTTAAGTGGGATACAGTGTGCAAGCCGCAAAAAGAGGGGGGCATTGGATTGCATTTTGTTGTTTTGAATGGGAAACCTCTTGCTGCCAAGTTATATTGGCATTGGTGTACTATTTAGCACCAACTTTGGGCCCATATTCTTAACCACGAGTATCTTAAGGATGTTAACACTTTTGATGTTCCTCATTTTCCTTTAGAAGGAAGGGGATCTATGACTTGGAATACCCTAAAATCAGAGGATCAACTGGTCAAGAAGGGGTTTTTTGGATATATGTCATATGGGTTCTTAGGCTCTTTTTTGGTGGGATTCTTTGGATGGTCTTCCTCCTATTCTTTCTACTTACCCTCACCTCTAGTCTCTTTGTGATCATTTTACTACTACTAGTTGGAACACGGTTGAGCATTATAAGTCTATTCAGAATATTAGACTCCACTGTTAGCCTTAGATGGAAGCACTCCTCAGATTGGACACTTGGAGGGTCAAAGGGGGATAAGAAAGAGTTGGCTCATATTCTTTCTTCACATGAATGCAATTCCATGGTGGGGTAGGATGTCTTGGCTTGGAGTAACAGTGATTTATTTGGTAAGTACTCTATTTTAGTAGGTTATGGTGAGTTGCTTAAGTAGGTGTTTGGGGACATTGAGGTTCCTTGGTGGAAGAAAGTGTGGAATAAATTTTCTTGGCCAAAGTGCAATTTTTTTCTGTGGTTGGTGGTCCATAACAGGTGTCTTACCTTGGATAACTTGTGCAAGAGAGGGTTCTAGGGTCCCTTGATGTATGTTTTGTGTTGTAAAAGTGAAGAGAATGTCTCTCATCTCTTCTTCTAGTGTCCCTTTTCTAGGAGGCCTTGGCACCTTTGGTGGGCTATGTGTAATTAGGCTTGTTGGCATGTCTCTTCTTTGGCGGAGTTCTTTTTTCAATGGGGGAAAGCCCTTGTTAAGACATTTTTCCTTCAAGTTACTTGGGCTCTCGGACTGACTTTTATTATCTGGCATATTAGGCTAGAGAGGAATCACAGGATTTTTCAAGATGTGAAGCTGGTTGTCCAACATTTATGGTGGAAGATTCTTCATTCTATTGGAGAAACTACTATGGCTAAGTGCTACTTGGTTGAGGGTCTGGATCTAGGAGAGGTTTCCTTTTGTACTCGTCTCAACCTTCCTCTTCAATGGGGGGCTACTCAAAGTGTTGGTTGGATCCTAATAAATAGATTTCATTATCCCCTTCAAAAGATAAATAGGGAGGGGCATTGGTGTCCTCCTCCTCAGGGTGTGTTGAAAATCAACACAGATGGTTCTTCTCAGGGAAATTCTGGCCATGTTGGTATTGGAGCTACTGGTATGGTATTATGCTCTCGGGTGGAGACGAATCATTTGTGAATTTGATTCTTTGGTGGTAGTGACTTTGCTGAAGAGGTAGTAGTTAGAGGATGTTAGTTGGAATTTGATTATTATTATAAAATAGATTCTTTTAATTTGTGTACTTCCTTGGATTCTGTTTATTTCTATTATATTTCGTGTGAATGGAATGGGGTTGCTGATTGTTTGGATAAATGGGCTTTTGATCATTTGCAAGATTGGAATATTGTGGAAAGGGGTCAATTACCCCTGGATTTGTCACAAAATTTGGACCAATTAGTTTAGATTGATAGGGATGTGTAATGCTCTTGCTTTGTATTGTTTTTTTTTTATTGAATAAATTTGTACCCCTCTTTTAATTTTTAAGATTCATTTACTCATCTCAATCAATAAGACACAAGATAAACAATATATTATCATTTGCATTACATAACCCCCACCACTTCTTTTTTGTTAGTTGAAGCAGAAGGAAGAAAGCATCATCAAGGTGATATTCACCTTGCCAGAAAGGTTGACTTTTCCCTATACTACTCATCTAAAGGAGGCTAACCCATCATAAAGTATCTAGTAGTATGTGGCCAACATGCATGAGGGCATCCAATTCCCAATGATAGTAATTGATAAACTAGTATACCTATCTTCCCATATATCATATATATAATAAGTTTTTTCACTACTAAATATACCATGCAAGAGGGTGTAAATCAACCAAAGTAATGCACTTATTCATGGAAATCAAGTACATTTAATTTTTTTATCATAGAATATCCCAATTATCTTACTTTGATACCTTAATATTCTAAAAGATGGATAAAACAATATCTAGAAGAAAAATCCCATGGATACTAGCATTAGATTAGGAATATAATTCAAAGGAAATAACATTTATTGAATAGTAAGGCAATAAGGCTATTCCATATCCCACATTTTCCCTAAATCCACTCACTCCTATGTGATTTAGTAAGTAAGATCTTGCTTCCCTATTTGTTAATTCCCAAGTCCATAAACCTTTCCTAGAATCTAATGAAAGGCTAGCAAATTAATTCACCCATATTCATAATATAATACTCTTAAATAATTATATTGACCATTAAATGTGTATACTTACATCATATAAATCAATTCACAGTCATAAATGTATTGATTGCAATAAGCAAGATAGTGTTTAAACAATAATAAGTTTCATGTGCATTTGCCAAAATAAGAAATTTAATATTTTCTAGAAAGGGGAAAGAGAGGAATAAAACTAGAAATTATTTTGCAAGAATACCAAACATGTGTGAGTAGGTTTCTCTACAACTCAACTCATTAGATTTTACCCAAAAATATAGTTACTTTATTTAAAGAGAATGGTTATTAATGTTGTTTTTTACTTTGAAAAAGGTTTGATAATTATACATAGTAATGAGATATGTAGCTAATGTAGACATTGGATTAAAATATTTCCCCAATTCACCTCTATGAAAAAATATTAGTGTTCTAATTCAAAGGAAGAAGACAAGATTCAAATAGAAAGATGAATACACCTAAAAGTGTTCCTTTTGTGTCATGATGTTATCATAACAGATTCAAATAAGGATGTATGTAGGTGTTGACTCTAAATATGAAGCATTCCACCAAGGGAATTTTCTAAAATCAAAATCATAAATAAGATAATTATCCCTTATGCAAAGAATTTATGTATGGTACAAATCAAATTATGTAGATTACTAGCCTTAAAATTTAGTCTTCTTTAGAATATACTCGGAAAGAACTATTACTTCCAATAGAATACATCTTATACACTTGCTAACTAGGCTCTCTTAAGATAATTGTTGGCTACAACCTTTGCTAAGTTTAAACATAGATGGTTAGTCCACATCATGTTTATATAATAGTCCTAAATAGTGATGGAAAAAACTAAATGCTTACCATTTCACCACACACCATACCTAATGCATCCAAGATTCTTAATTAAGCAAAAACAATGATTTGGATATAGAAAAATAGTCAAAATGAAATAATTTTGCTAGAAGAAAAGTTATGTGTAGAGATAAGAAACACAATTCACTACAATTAATTATCATGGTTCTTTGTTGAGCAATCATTATATACATATTAGATACTAGCATTTGCATGCACAGACATGCAACAGTCAACTGATAGGGGTGCACCATAAATGGCTATTCTGTGGGAAAGAATTAAGAATTTTTTTTTTTTGGAAAGGAAAGAGAAGTACAAAGAGTCGATAATATTTACAATTTTTTGATTGAGTCGAGAAACAAAAATTTGTTAATGAGTCATTACGAAGTAATGTGAGGTTAGTTCATATCTCATTCGCTATGGGTGGGAGAGTACAAACCTTTTCCATGAAGATCAGAAATCCATTTGTGCATCTCCACATAGAAAACTACTAGTTGAAAATTAATTAATAAAAGTGTAAAATAAAATTGCAGGCCAGGTTGAATGAATATAATTAGTGACAATGTATCCATTAATTTTAATTTTAAGCAAGTAATCATCAATAATTTTTATTTCATTAAAATACAATATTTAATAATTTTAGTTAAAATAGTTATTAAAAATTGATTTCACTTAATAATGTTAGGAATATAGTAAATTAATTCTCAACAAATACAATTTTTTAATAAATTTATTCTTTGAAAATGATAATGAAAAATATAAATTATATTTAAATTTTTAAATAATTTTTTTTTCTAACAACAATAGTTTCGCGCCAAAATTTAACGTATGAGATAATTTTATCTCTATTTTAGTTTTATATTTATTATCCCTAGATGCACATGTATATTTTAGTTTTTTGTCTAGGTTATTCAACCAATTAATTAATTAATTATTATTTAATTATGTTAAGATACATATGCATAGAAATACAAGGCATGTTTTTTAAAGAGTTATTACCCATTCCATTAATTACTAATATTGCATTAAAAAATATTGTTTAACAAAGATAGTCGATTATTTTGGGTATCACATATTTTTGAAGAAAGAAAGATGTTTAATATTGGATACTTTTTATAATTACTAAATTTAATGCATAATTTTGTAAATTAAAGTTTTAGTATGCATGTGTTTTTAAGGTTAGTAGTAGTACAAAAAAAATGGAGACAAGTATAAAGGATTCAATAGTCAATTACAAGGAAATTCAAAATAAAAATATCAATTTTTAATGAATTACTTCATAGTGAAATTGAAGACTCAGTGACACCATTTTTTATCATAAACAAATAAACAAACCTCATGAAGAGTAGAGTGTGGTGAGGCAATACAATTTTTTTTGGATTCTTAGAATAAAAGAATAAAATATATGCTTTGCTTTGTCGTGACATGAAGAAAGTCTCAAGTGGTTCCCTATGACTTGCTATGACATAAGAAGCATGTTGTTATAAACATTTTTTTTAAAATCCAAGTGTATGTTAGAATTTGTGTACGCATGTATCTATGTAAGAACAAATATGTGTCGTTAAAAGAAAAAACACAAAAGTCACACTCATTATCCACCCTACCATATTGGCATCATGGAGCCTTGGGGAATCTAGCCAAACCCATGAGAAAGAAAAGTATGAAACGTCCACAAGAAATTTTGTGGAGTTCCATTATACATCACACAATATCAAAGTTGAGCAAAATCTAGTGTTTTTTTGTTGCAGTAACTTTGTAAAAAACAAGAATCATAATTTTGGGGTACTTTTGTATGCTTCAGCCTAGTACCTGCAAATAGAAGAGAGGGGTATGTTAGTGGATGGGCAAGCAAGATGAGGAACAAACCATAAAAAATAGTAAGTATATGGGTAAAATTAATATCAACAATCTGAAACTAGAAATAATCAATAACATTTACAATTGGTTCACCAAATTTATTTATTGATAATGGAAAATTTTTGTACTTACATGTATTGTTGATAGTGTTTAACAAGCATGAGTAGCATTGGATTGAGTTGTTGGAGCATTAAACAATTTGAAATAGACAATTTAGAGTGCACTATTTTTTTTGATTGCCTATTGTATTCATGCAACATTATAAAGGAAATTATATAGATCTACAATAAAAGAGGCTACACATATACATATACATATCCATATGCATACATATACATACATATACATATGCATATACATATACATATACATATATATATATATATATATATATATATATATATATATATATATATATATATATATATATATATATACATATACATATATACACATATACATATATATACATATACATATACATATATACATGTATTACATATATTATTTTTGGTTGAATTCTTGTTGAAGGGTTTCAACATAGATGTGCTCCAAAATGTACAAGAAAATATATTGATTAAGTTTTATTGTTGAAAGAGCCATTGTGGTCTTTGTTCCAGAGAGGACTATAGTAAAAAACATCACTAGCTAATGGTTGTTATATGTTCCCATGTTTCGCAGACATATTTTTGCATACACATCTTAGGCATGGAATGTAAATAAAGTCATTTTGCATAGATGATTAATTTATTGTTCATGTCTTATTGTTATATGTTTCTATCTTTGGTATTACACCCATTTTGTAGACTTTAAAGAGATTATCGTTGTGTTTTGGATGGAAAAATTATAGTTAAAACAAGAGGTTGTTATAATTTTTTCACCCTTGGTTTATTGTTTCAGTTATCTTTGTGCATCTTTATGCACCTTTTTAGTCATTATACAATCTTTATAGTGTGCAGAATGAAGCTTTGTGGATGGCTCTCTAGTTGAAATAGATGAGAAAAAAAAATCATGTAACATATTGATAAAAGATTCGAGGTACGTTCTTTAGCAATAAATATTGAAGACAAGTAGAGAAATTGTATAAGAGATGTTAGAGTGACTAATTTATTGTTCATGTCTTTCGATTTCTGCTTATTATTCCTTGTTATATGTTTGTATCTTTGATGCTATAACCATTTTGGAGACTCCAAAGAGATTATTCCTCTGTATGGATGGATAAATTATAGCTAAATCTTCTTTCTTTTGTTAGAAAATATGGTCAGGGTTAGGGTATTTGCACGATCATGATGGACCAAAAAGTGGCAATATGATGGGTATGTGGCTGACGACTATTTTTTTACCCAAAATTGATGAAACGAAAAGGGTTTTTAAAGGAGATTCTCATCTTTCCATTGGTATAAATTATGCTTTAATTTGAATTTAATAAGTAATTATTATTCATTTTCTATTCAAATTACGACTAAAGTCCTGATTGATAGGTTGATTGGAAAACATCTATAGCTTTCAAACGGTATCACATTTTTTTAATCCAAAACATGTGTCACAATCTATGATTCGTATACTATAGGATTAAAAAAAGAAAAAATAAATTTCATGAAGTTTTGACCAAGTTAAGGTGGCCAGACATAAGAGTTTTTATATTT
>VDFB02154873.1:0-29168 GCA_007258455.2 Sequoia sempervirens | reverse complement strand
TGATACACCACCATGATAGCATTGATCAAATCTGCAAATGCCACATGCATAGCTCTTTGGAAGGTTTCCCCTGCATTAGTGAGACCAAAAGGCATTCTTATGTATACATATGTTCCCCAAGGAGTTCTAAATGTTGTCTTATATTGCTCAGATTCTTTGACTATAACCTAGTTATATCCAAAACCCATCCATCATATAACAGCTCAGACTACCATTTCTTATGCAATATAGCCTATATTGGGTGTAGGAGGATAATTATATTTTGAGGGATGCTATGTTTAGATTTTTGAAATTCACACATAGCCTAATGTCTCCATTTTTATTTCTCAAAGGGACCATATTTGAGACCCACATTGAATGCCTGATTGGTTTAATGATTCCTCCATCTCTAAGCTTTTCCAACTCCTCCTACATCTTAGGCTCCAATGTTGGATTTGCGGGTCTTTTCTTTTGTCTGAATGGCTTAGCAATTGGCTTCAATGGTATTTCATGCTGAAACAACTCTTCCCTGTATGCTTTTAGATCTTCATAAGACCAGGAAAACACATGTTTATATTTTCTCAGCAACTCTATCAGCATTCTTCTAATTGCAGGGCTTATCTTCTTCCCTATGTACACCTTTCTTGGTGCCATTTTATTTCCCAAGTTAATTTCTTCAATGTCCTCCTTTCTCACTACTGTTTGCTTCATAGGAGATCGATCATTTCCATTATACACCCTCTCCAATGCCACTAAGCCTTTAGGAAGATTTTTTTTTTTGAGCTGTAGGATCTCTTTACCAAAAACTATTTGCTTCCCATCCACTTCGTCAACAAAGGCGTTGAAATAAATTTCTTGGGATTCATACTCATCTATATAGTGGAGGAATTTCAAAAGATCAGCATCATTATTAAAAACCTGCCAACTATATATGTTATCAGGTACAACAGGCCTTGTCTTGAATTCAATTTGTGATACCCCATCCAAGGTAATATCATCTCTTTTTAATGCTACATTTGCTAGAAAATCAACCATTATGTTCTTTGATCTATCTATCCACTCAATTGAGAAGGCATCAAACAACTCAATTGTATCCCATACAACATTTCTTTTACCGCCTAATCTTTTATGTTTTCCTCAAGATACTTGACTTAATTTGTGAAACAAACAACTCGGAATCAAGAATAGCCAAGAACTTGATTTCTGTACCAATGCTATATTTAGTCCTATTAATAAAGCTTATATTCCACCACATTAGTTTTGGGTACATTCAAATGTTAATAGAAATGAATACTTAAAAGTAACACCATCAGGTGAAACAAATACTATCCCAGCTCCATTACCTTCTTGGCTGCATGCTCCATCAAAGTACATTTTCCACACTTCATTGCAATTTTGTGCCACATGCTTTTCAATTGGATCACTATTGGTTAATTATGGTTGGGCTGGTTCTATATTGAAAATTCCAAGATCAACATCATAAAAACAATTGATATTATTTTGTGGAACACAGTCAATAAGCTGGCTCATCCTCGACTCCTTGTACAACTTCACTTCTTGGCCTTTTACCAGAATTGTTGCATAAGATAGATCAAACTGGACATTTCCACCAATAGTTGTCGTCCACGTTCTTGATAAAAGCATGCCGAATTGAGGAGGGGTGTCTATTACTATTATATCAATATTGTAAGCCACTTGAGGATAAGCATCTAACTTGACTTCAACATCTTTCATTATACCCACCACAGGAATGGGTTGGTTATCCATTGCATAAAATTTTCCTTCATATGTATCCACCTACATGCCTAGTTGTTTCATCATTCCTACTTGGCATAATATTCATGGCAGCACCAGAATCTATCATGCAATTCCTCAACAATTTTTTATTTATGAGTAATGTAGTGAAAAAAGGATCAACTTTTGGAGAACTTGTCAATACATTTCTCAAGCATATTTCTGGGATATTTACTTTATCCTGCTTATTTTCAGAAGCCATCTTATTTTCAGAATTCACATGCTTTTCATTCTCATTTGTTATCAATTGGACAACACTGTATCTGTACTCCTTAATTTTCATCATCTCAAGAACTGGAACAGACATCTTTACCTAAGAGAAAGCCTGAGTGAAGTCAAAAGAAGAACCTTCTACCTTAATCACTTTCTTTTGTTCTAATGTTTCTCCTTTGTTCTCTTCTTTTTCTCTTTTACCTAGCTGATTAGTCTTTTGAATTTCTTTGTGTAATTCTTTACTTCATCCTTTTGGACAGGCTTTTGTTTTCTTTCATTATGTTGTTTGTTTTCAACCCTTTTCATAGTTCCTTGTGTCACCTTTTGCTCTTTCATAAAGATTCCCCTAGGGACACCTTCCTTCTCATTTACTGTCCTATTTCTCAAACAATACTTACTCTTTGCTTCTTCAACTGCAGCAATAGTTTATCTCTCTATCTCCTCTTCAGTGAGTTTCCTCATACTGCATTGAGTAGGTGTTTCAGTAGAATGTTGCTCTATATAATCTTCTTCAAAATCAGAAAGGATCTGCTGCTTAGCGATGTGGAAATTGTATTTCTGATTTGAAACATCATACTTGTAACCTTCCTCCTCTGAAGATGAGTACCTCTCTTCCACATGGTGAATTTTTTTTGAAGTGAAATACACTTTGTGATCTTCTCCATTGTTTCCCATCAACATTCCTTGCTCTTGCATTCTTTGGGCTACAACACAATAGTCTGGGGAATGTAGCTTATCAAAAACTTCACAAAAATAATTGTTATTTACCATATTCCCCAGGTCATCATTGAAAATCATGCCATGAAGAAACCTTGTGCATCAAATGAGCATCTTCTACTTCAGCCGTAATTGATTCTCTGATTTCCTCATCAAAGGAACCCATTATAAACATTGATATGCCCATGTTATGAGTTTCATCATCCTTGAATGTTTCCTAGAAAATGTCTCTTTTTCTTCCCACTTCCTCTTTTACTCCAATGTGTGTCCCTCATTCTCAGTCCATACATGGCATCCCATCCTTTTCAATGATAATGATCCCTTTTTCTTGTCTACAACCTTAGAGGGTTGAGGCCTCTCCTTCTGTCACCCTCTTTAGTCTCCCTGATTGTGTTTCACTTGCTGTGTAGATTATTGAGTCCCCATACAGCCTTTAGATTCATATTGAAGCAACAAGACATGCCCAAAAAGTGAGAAATCAGTTGTTGGGAAAAGTCACAAAAAATCTAGCTACCCAAAAGTTGGAAAATCTTTTTGATGAAAAGCACAATGCTCTGCTAATTGTATCTATGAGGCTACAAATGTCCAAGAAAGAAGGAGAAATGCAGTTTGAGGATTATGAAATATAAGTTGTGGGTCTAAATTTAAGTTAATCTCTTCCTTGCAACATGGTAGGTCTAGCCAAGGAAACTCGAAAGGAGGTCTATAATGGGTATGAAAAGTTGGACAAAAATTTGGAGAAGGTGAGGCAACGTTGGTGAACACAAAAGCCACAGTAGATAGACTATAGGAAAAAATCAAGGGCAAGGATTTGGAGATGGCTCACTTGAGGCAGTTATAGGGTTAGCAAGATGAAGAAACTAAGTTTCTTGAAGGATCCTAATGTGAGAAGGAACAATTTCATGCCAAAGTAGAAAAATTGAAATGTGAGATCACAGTCAAATGTGAAACAACCACAAAGCATCGAGAAAGGAAAAAGAGGTTGAAAGGAGAAGTAGCTAGAACAAACATTATAAATAATGAGCTACAAAAGGTGTTATAGTAGATGGATCAAGAAATGATGGATATGCAAAAGGAATTAGCTAGCATCTAATTTCAAGCCTTAGATGACCTTTAGAAAGACCAGTCAGAAACAAAAAGGGAGAAACAAGAAAATAAAGACATCGATTCTATTTTAGACTCATAACAAGGAGCTTAGGTAACTACACTCCAAACTTACAAATTCTCTCTCAGAGAATAATCAATTAGAGGAAGATATGAGAGCAAGGGCATCCCAATTCCAATAGGAATTGATCATAGCATATGGATTAAAACTCCTCTTGATGCTTGAAAAATGAATATCTACTCATTGGGAGAGGATTATAGTTGTGGTAGCAACGTTGAAGTTAATTTTGTGGTTTCTAACAAATGCCCAGGAATTAAACATGATGGTCAGCCCAGTAGTTGACCAAATCCTTCACACATTCACTCCCTGAGCTAAGGAATTAGGAGTATTTATCTCAAAACTATATAAGGTAAATGAGGAAGCTCTAAAGAGTGCCAAAATTCCTAACTATAGAGTGGTTGCAAGAAGGGAAATTAATTTATCATGTGCAACCAGGTCATGGTGAAAAGTAGAAATTGCTAGATGGTGTTGGATAAGAAGGTCATTGAGATAAATAATGAATTCAAAGATCTACTCAAATCTGGATTGCTCACCCTATTCTCATCAGACAAGGGAGTTTTGATGATAGAATAGGTCGTAGAATAAATTAGGATCAATATCTAGAGCTCCACAAAACTCCAAAGATTGAGCTCATCACTAAAAGTCAAAGAAACTGAGAAGGAAATTCTTCCCCTTTCCAAAATTTACTATCACATTGGATTTATTTCAATAAGGTGGGAGGGATTTTATTTTAGAGAAGTCTTGATCTTGATTAGGCCTACAAGACATCGCATTCCCTTGTTCTACCCGTTGATGGAGATTGGGAGACCCAACATAGCACTTTCCTCAAGCTCTGAGGATTATTTGAGATCTAGGTTCATGCCTCCATAAGAAAAGGCATCCTATGAGTTGCTAGAATTGTGGAGAAAATTTTACCTTCAACATTCAATTTTTTACCCTTATTTTCTTTTCTTCATTAAGATGGCTCCATGCCTCGAAAGATAAAAAATTTCTTGTTGAAAAGTTTGAAATATGCCATGTGGTGGTTGTAAAACTTTTCTTTATATCACATTCCTATTAGACCCAAACTGGGACACATGTTTTCTCAGCAGGGATTTCCTCGAGACCATTCTTATAAATTTTGAAATTGCCTCCCAACTTGCCATGATAGCCATTTTGTCAGGTGGTTTGTTTCTTCCATAGATATATCTCTTTTTGGTACATTTTGTCAAATCACAGGATGGAGTTCTTACTTTATGGGTTGGACTTTTAAGGTAGCATCATCATTCCTCATAGATGATCAATTTTTTTTTAATTGATTGATCTTGGATATGATTTTCTTTTGACAACATATTTTGTTGAGCTTCTACATGATCTAGAGCCATTAATGAAATAGCTCAAAAATTTATGAGGGAAGATTGTTGTGATCTGATCAGGCCCTAAAATTAGATTGTGGTCTACTAGATGCGGGCACCTAGCATTTTTTCATCATTACTAGTTGTGGCGGTGATGGTTTCTTCTCAGATATAAAGGGGGTTTGCAATAGTGAGTAAAAAAAATTTAGATTCTTTTAAAAATGTTTTAGAGGAAGATAGATATTGTTCAGGGAGATAGATTTTTGTCAGGAAAATGAAGATTTCATAAAGCATTATTTACACACTTGGGCATGTATATTTATCAAGACTATTAATCAAATTTGCATCCAACCTCTGTTTTCAGTTAATTTATCATATGAATTAAATATTACTAAGGAGAATCTTTTGAAATTGTGCATTTTATGGAATTTATCATAAATTACCTTTTCTCATGTCATTTATACTAAAATTTTTGTCTCAAGTTTTAGTAGATAGTCGAGATCATTATTCTACATGTTATTAGCTTCTATGTTTAAAATCTACCTTTCAGAAAGAAATTCATGTTATCAAACTCTTTCCTTTTACTATAAGAGAAATGACGGTCCTGTGAATATCTAAATTTTCTTGTTAATCTTTGAGTTCTTTTACTTCTGTTGAACCTTAATGGATGCTTCCCATGGGAAGATTTGAATGAGTGCATTGTGCTATCCTTAGCCCTTGCCATTTGTTCTCTTCCCAAAAATTAAGGGTTTGTGACATTTTTTCTATAGTTCATTAGAACTAAAGGATTGATAATATTTGAAATGTTGTAAATTTTTTGGTGCATTGCCACTTTTTTGTTTTCTTTGTATTTATCCTCCCCCTTTCCTAAAAACACACAAAAGAGACAAATTTCTATAAAAAATTTGGAGGTCATTCAATGAGGTGCAATTTGGTCCCTCACTCGTTGAATTTCCCATAAGATTATTCAAAGAGTTGTAATATTTTATGATCAACAAGTCCCAATCAAGGATTTTCAAGAGTCTGAATAGTGAATAAAAGTCACCATAGAATGTACCTAGAAATCAGGAAAAAATTCCTGTACTAGGACCAAATCGTCTAGAGGGGCGTATGAGTCCCAATTTAGGATTTTAGCACTTTTTTTAGCAAATTTTATGTGAATGTTGTGCTTTCTATTTTGCAATATGTCTAAGCTAAGTGCAAATGCATATTTTAAATGAAATTCAATGATGCAAGATGAAAAAATGCAACCTATATGCACTTTCACTAATGCAAGATTTAGAAACCCTAGATGCAAATTAACTAATAAAAAACATAATGAAATGTTAATGTGAGGTAGATCTAGTATTAAGATAAACTCAAAATTATAATTAAGATGTTCTAAATATAGGATCACCAAAATGAAACAACAAAAATAGGTGGAGGCTCTTTATCTTTGAGGAGATAGGATTCTTATTTCACACTATTGTTTCACTAAAGGAAACCCTATAGATCTCAATCCAAGGATGGAAGGAAGGAAATAGATCTTCTAAAGGTTTTCCTAAGGTATTATTGGAGATATAAAAGGGGTTCACTACCAAGCTAGGGATTAGAAAGACAAGTAACATGCAAAACCTAATGATATGCAAAACTTAACCAAATGACCTAGAAAGGAATGAAAAACATAATAAAAATTTGGAGAAGCAAAGAGGGGTACATGGAAAACTATACCAGCCTGAATGGACACTTGAAATGCTCAAAAAGCTAATTTTTTTTGTAGTAACAGGTCTAGAACACCTAAAAACTATGAAATTGATTGTATTGGGACTCATTCCAGAAGTTGCATATCAATCCTACTTGGCCTTTTTATAAATTCAAAGCCTGAATCTACACTTCAACCTCTGCTCTACCTTCTCAACCTAATTTTTGGATCTCAACTTCTAAATTATGCAAGCTATAGGTTTCATTCAATGGTATTATAAACAAGGTGAAATCTTTGAAAACCTTTCACACTTGAAAAATTCTTTCTAATCTTGATCCTTAGACGGTCTTAAAACTAGATCTACAAATCACACACTAAAGAGAGGGGAAAAAATTGTTAGTGGAAAGTGGTTTGCCTTGGTCAAACCCATTTTTGGTAATCAAACCTTGTAATGAAATAAAATGGAATGTAGGAATGATGAATGAAAAAAATGATATGTTGACACTCACCAAACCCTAGGAACAAAATGTTGCAAACATGTATGAAGTTTTTTCAATGGATATAGATCTTGAATTGAATGCTTCCTTGAATCATGAAAACCCTACATCATAATTGTTAGCTCAAACACAAAAATAATGCATGGTGACTTTGACATGATGCTTGATACTTGAATAATGCTCCAAAACACTTGATAATCAGCTCTTGAATGCTCTTTAATTCTTTTGTAAACAATTGAATTCCTTCACAAACCCAAATTTTCTATAAGGAATGCTCTCATGAAATTCCTAGGTGAAAATGACAAAAATAACCTTGTATTTATACTTTTTTATGCCAAATTTCTTGAAATTACAACAATACAAGTTGATATCAAACCTAGGAGAATAAAATCCTACCAATAATTTCAATTTAATTTAATTTTAAGCCACACGAGACTCATATGACAAAAGTGGCATATGAGTTCCATTATGCTAGGCTATGGGACACATTTTTCAATAAATTCTTAGATTCATGTGAAATCTAGATTGGGGTCATGAAACATAGGTGGGACCCATATGCCCAAGGTGGTGTATAAGTCCCAAATCACTAAATATAGGCCATACAATCCAAAAAGACATGAATCATGATTCGATGCTATTTTATGTCAAGATTATCCTTGGAAAGATGCATTAATTAAGGCTTGTGGATGGAAAATAAGGCCCAATAAGGTATAAAGAATCAAAATTAATAATGAAAAACATAGATTAGTGTGGAAGTGTTAGGATACACTTTACAACACCTTAAATAAGGTACACTTAAATCCATTTAGTTTACAATGGCCCAAGACCTAGTGCGAATGTGTTAAAAACATTACAACACTAAATCAAGATAGCCTTAAGTCCAATTTAATGAGGGCCTAAACAATCACAACAATTTAGAGGGATACATTTTCTATTGCTACAGTAATAGAGTTGGAATGTAGATTGGCTGAATCAATCACATTAGACTCCTATATGCAACATGATTCTTTTCCTTCAACATATTTATTGGACATCATAATGATGCAAAATCATGATCATTAGGTGCCTCCATGTTGCAGTTGGTGCATTCAATTTATTTTGGAACCTCTCCTTCTTTTTTATCTAGGAACTCCTTTAGCTATGGGCTACACTTCATAGTTTTTGTGGGATATAGTCTACCTCCTCTAGGTTGCAAGGAGTTAGTTCACAAAACATGCACAAAATACTAAAAACCATAGCTAATCATAGATATACATTACAATTGATACATATACATACATAGATTATGTAATAACCATAACCATTATTCTATATGCTTTAAATTATTTTGAATGTTGTATAATCAACATAGAAGATAGCATAGTGTAGGGATACATGTAAAAATATTTGAGAATGTATTTGAACTTACATAAAAACATAAGAAAACTATCTAATGATTAGACTCATCATTCCTCCAACTACCCATTTGCTCATCCTTAAGCAAATTAACTAGGGCTAGATGTTGTAGGGAAAATTTATTTCTCTAAAGTCTATAACAACATCAACTCCTTTTACCTTTTTCAAGTAGAATCCTCTATAGCATTCAATTTTTTTCATTTTGGTAGCCCCTTAGCTCTCATGTTCTCCATTCTTATCCCTTGTCTAATTTGGTACTGGTTATAGGATTATTGGTGGTTGGAATGTAAGTGGCACCCATTCAAGTCCTTTTTCTATGGAAATATCTATATACCTTCTTGTTCTTTCAAGAATGGCCATAAAATTGTAAATAGAGTGGGGCTTTTTCATCTATAAATTAGGAGTTAAAATGTCCCATCTTTCTTGCACAAACTAGTAGGAATGGTGGACAATTCTAATAGTCAATATCTGCATCATTCTATAGTCTTATTTTCTCAAGTTCATGATCTTCCTTCCTATACCCTTATGGTACAAGAGTTGCAACCACTCTTCTATTATCACCTTAGATGTTTTAGATTCCTTTTTTATTGGGAAAGAAACTGACTTCTCTCTCTCCATTTACTCTTCCATGATTTCACCCTTGAACTTTTCATTTTGAAATAGGATGCTAGGGCCCTTAATTGTAAATCTCCCACAAATATTAATGTGTTCCATTTTGTTTCTTTAGGCACAAAATAATTATCCAAATAATATTCACATAATTGATCATATTCTTCTAGTGTTGCCTCAATGAAGACATTTAAAAAACTAAATTTTCTACTCATAAAAACTAGTTGGTTACTAATTATCCTATTGAACTAAAAAGTAAAAAAAAAATCTTGTAAAATAAAACATATGTTCTTGTCGAAGGTCTAAATTTAAAATATTTGGGTGGCTTTATCTACTACCTCTTTCACCTTGAATACTAATCTTTTTCAATTCAATATTCTTTCTCTTCAGTACCCTAGTATGTTGTGAGATCATTGCTTCTTTTCCTTCTACCAATACTCTTTCTTGTTAGAAAACTCTTGAGAAAATTTCCTCAATTGATAACCTATGGACATAGTTATGTGATAGGTTGGAATTTTTGTGGCCGGGGGTCTTCTATTTTTAGTTACAAGTTCTTTGTTTCTTGCTTTAACTATTGCTAGTTGTGCAAGAAAATCGAATTTTGACCCATGCTCATAAGTGTATAATTTTTCCTTCAGTTCCTATATTTTTATTTCCCTTTATTTATCTCTCTCCTCATATATTTTTACTAGATCTTCTAGCTATTTGATATTCTCTAATTCTTCTTGCAATTATTTTATAGCATTCCTTACTTATAAAAACATTCCTTTATCCTTAAAAAACTTATCATCACCAACCCTGCATATTCAAAATACTCACTATTAGGGCTAATTGGGGTTCTCTTTCTAGTTTTTTTGGCAACAAAGATATCCTCTAAATCTGATTTAGGGGTAGTAGATATATACCAATTCTTTTTGTAGGAACATACATATTCTCAAACACATTATCTTTAAGCTCTGAGTCAGTACCCACTATCACAAAATCCTCCTTTTCTTCCTCTATTTTCTTAATACTTCCCCTCATATAACCTTTCCTCTTATGTGGTGTGACTTGCTAGCTTCAGTGGGCTTGTTTTTATACACCTTTTAAGGTGCAGAAGAATAACCAACTTTCTTTATTCTATTTTTAGGTGTTTTTCTAAAGGTTGACAGGGTTTCATATACATATTTTTTTGTAGGTTGATATGATGTTGCATGTGGTGATCTTTACACACTTTGTTCTTCTAATTCATCTCTACTATAGGTAGGTGAAGAAATAGGTGAAATAAGAGGAGTTTCCTTTAGGGATTCAATGGGTGACTCTAGGTTTTTTAGAACTACTAGTTCCTTAAGAATGTTGTTAATGTCTTGAAAAATTAAAAATATCTCCCAAGACAACTATGAATTCTAAACCCTAAGATTCCTTTTCACTAATAGGGTTACAAAATAGTAATCTAAGAAAACTGAATCATTTATCTTCCTTTGGTATTCAGATCCCATTCCTTTTAGAAAAAATGTAAAGGAAATTAGGTACCTTGACCAATCTATTTTGATGGAGGTCACTTAGTAACTTAAAATTCATAGTATATAGGAGGTATTTTCTACCATCACAATTGATATACTTAATAAGATAATAAGAATAAGAATCCCATACCCGGGGAAGTGACAATCTATTCATACCTTGTGATGATGAATCAAGGCTTTCTCCTACCTCCTTGAAAACATCTCTTGTAGCTACCAGATTTTCTCTAATAGGGAATTCAACTCCATTCCTTAGTAGAAAATACGCTTCTAAAATTGCTACCTTTGAAGCATCCACTCTCAAGTCCTTGATAGTGGCTTCATCATGTTGTAATGTAGTTGCAAATTGCCTTGTCATGTCTTCATTAAACTCTATCAACTTTAGAAAGTAGTCCAACCATCTTGTGATTGTGAAAATTGGAAGAACTAACATGTCCATGAATATTTGCTTATGTGTTGATGGCTCCCTTCCGACAATATCACATCCCATGGTGAAATATCCTAACTCGACTCAAACCTTTGGAAACTCAACTTAAAATTGATTTTATCCACCCACAAACGATCTCTATCTTCTACACTTACATGCATTTATTTCATTATAACTTCAACTATTATGTCCCTTCCCCCTTTGTTTGAGCTTAACTCTTCTTGAATTAGATTTAAATTGGCTCAAAATCTAGGGAATTGACAACAAAAAGGTTGTAGGTGCAAAAGAGTATAAAGGAAAAAAGGGTTCATATGGTTTTTGTCTATGTTTTTCTTCTGGTGGTGATTTTTTTTTGAATATTTACTATCTCCCCCCAACTTAAAATCTTGAAGTGACCTCACTTCAATACATGTGACTAATCAAATGAAATGATTAATGAATATGAAAATAATATTAATGAATAGAAATCATGCTAATTTAAATGCGAGTACATAATGGAAACATTGGGAATTCATGTTAATTATGGAAGGTTATTATGCTTACCTATCAGAATAAATGAATGTAACTCCATGCATGTGAAGTTGAAAGTTGAGTTTCCGAAACATGAGTTTGATTTGATGTTGGTTAATTGTAATGTGTGATGAAATAAATATTACATGGGATTTGAAAATATAAATGAAGTATAGTTGATGGAATTTGAAGTGATAATTCAAATGCATGGAATTCAAAATTGCTGATGTGGAATGAAGTGATTAAGCTGCATTTATTGATATTACAAGATTAAGGTTGTATGTGTGAAAAAAGTGGAATGAATGTGGATGAATTACAAGTAATTTGGCTTAATTTTTTTAATTCTCTGACATGTAATGGCTATGAGTACATTCATCAATAGGTCTCAAACTAAATTTTGGGAGCTTTAATTGATGATGCTACAAGTCCCTACTACATAGTGAAGTGGTCTTCAAGAATATTATTGATTATGACACATGTGTTGTGTATGCATGTGAAATAGAATAAGAAATTATACCTGAGTGCTCTTAGGAGGTGAGTTGTTTAGCTCATCTATTGATTAATTATGAGAACTAGTAGTATCTGTTGTTGATTTATTGTCTTGTGGTAGGTTGTCTATACCAAACCCATTTTTTTGACCATATTGATGCATTAGAGCTAGAAGGAAATCATCCTTTTGAGTCTATTGCTTGTATATCTTCAATCTATGTCCATTGACTAATAGTGAGAATATAATTACTTCAATGGTTTGTAGTTTAACTATTCTATTGGGAAATACCTATCATATTTCATAGGGTCCCAAATATCTATATTGTAGCTTCCCCTTATAATATTTTTATCTAGAATCATACAATAAATCACAGTCACCCACATTGAATTATTTAGTCTTTATAAACTAATCATGTCATTTAGTCCTCTATTTTTGAATTATCTCTAGGTGATGCATGATCCACATTTTGATTTCATCCAACCCATTTAGATTATGTATCCTTTCCTTCTATGATGCTATCAAATCCATTTCAAGTTTCATTGTTGTCCTAAGTGTCTTGAATTCAAACCCTAATGGAAGAACTATTTTTTACCATAGATTAGTTCATAAGGTGTGAAACTTATAGTTGTTTGACATGTTCTATAGGCCCACACTACTTTAGGTAATATAGATGTCCAATATTTTCTATGAACTTACACTATTCTAGTTAGAATGTTCTCAATTTCTCTATTTGTAACCTCTACCTACCCCTTGTCGTATGGATGATAAGGTGCTGATTTTTTGTCTTATTTCATATTTTTCAACCAATTTAGAAATGAGTTCAAAAGTAAAGTTGGCATCTTGATTAGTTACAATTTGTCTATGTATTCCATATCTAGTAAATATATCTTCATAAAAGAACTTAGCTACATTCCCATCTCTTGCAAATTGTAATGCCTTAACATCAACCCATTTTTTTATATAATCTATACAAACCAAAATATACTTTATTATTAGATGCTAGTAAAATTGGGCTACTAAATTCTAGCCCTCATTTTTCAAATGGTGCTAGTGCCTTCTATGGTTGCAAAGGCATCTCATCTATACTTTTTGGTGTTCCCATTCCCTAAAATCTCTCACAACTCATGGTATACTTTACTAAATCCTTGTGGAGAGTTGGCCAATTATAACCTGTTGTTATGATCTTAAATGTTTTCCTTTTGGCTGCAAAGTGAACCCCATAGGGCTCATCATGAAAATATTTTATAATTTAAAAGAACTCATCTTATCTTATACATCTCCTCATGATATTATCTAGACTAGTGTAAAATAGGTAACCAACTACCCAAGATTATGGAAATATTTTATGCACCAAATACCTCTTTTCCCTAGGAGAGAAATGTGATGGTATCTACCCTATTGCTATGCAATTTCAATAACAACATACCATGGTGTTTGTATAGTAAGAGAAAACAAATTCTCATCTAGAAAATATTCATCCACAACACCTATTTGTGTGGGAAATCTAGAAAAAAAATTTCCCACCACATTAGCTTTCCCTAGGTTATCAACCATTCTTATAACAAATCCTATACAAGAGAAGCCATCTAACTACTCTACCTCCAACCATAATTTTTTTCATTAAGAACCTAATTACATTATCATCTATTTGATAAAGACTAGATAGTTAGTAATGTAATGCCTAAACTTGTTGATAGCATAAGCAACTACCAACATCTCTTTCTCTATGACAATATAGTTAAGTTCAACCGGTAAAAGCACAAACACACTTTATAAAGGAAACGATAACGATCCAATTTTTAAACTTGAATCACTAAAAGTGGCATATATGTTTTGAATTTTAAAATGATGTAAACTAGTAAAATATGTATTTTTTAGTATATTTTATGTTTGTATTTTTAAAAAATATAAAAATTATTTTAAACTAGTTTTTAATAAATTAAAACTATAATTTAGTTGTTGATAAAATGCTGAAAAGTGAAGTTGCATGGGACGTCAAACTTTTTATAGTAAATTTTATTTTTTTCTTCAAATTTTTGTATTTATAACTTGAAACTTTAGTGCATGGATATATTTTTTCCAATTTTGATAAATATATATTTTTAAATAAATATTAAAATGTGTGTGAATCAAAAAATAACTGTTTTCCATCGGACGTCAACTTTCATATTAAATATTTATCTAAAATGGAAACAAAACTTTACCATCTTAAAATAGATTATTTTATCTAGTGCATCATATTTTTTTATATTTTTTAGTGAGTTTTCGTATTTTTCCTTGGCATAGTAATCAACCTTATATTTTGTGTTGAAAACTACTTTTAAGTAAAAATAAAAAATAAAATATTAAAAATAATTAAACTATTAAAATAAATATATTTTTGAAAACTACACTTATCGATCTACAAAAGGGTATTTTTATATTTTTTTAAAAATGTTGTTTACATTAGCAAGAGTTATTGAAACTTCAAGATTTTCAAATAATTTTTTTTTTTGGTAAATTGGACTCAAAGTGATGCTCCATACATTTTTAGCCAACAATTTTAGTTGGAAAAGTTGTGGAAGCATCTAACTTAGCTAGAATGAATCTTACTAGTTCATATGTTTGACCAAAACTGATTTTTAGTTAGAAATACTTAAATTCAATTGTGCTGATAAGTTGGCTGAAAGTGTGACACAACTTTGTGCTTTTACCCCAACTCATTGTAAATTTTTTCTAATATAGTAGATAACATACTCCTTGTTACCTTCTTTTTTCCCTAATATTGATGCTCCTATAGTAAATTCAAAAGAATCAACATGTATGTGAAATGATAGTGTCCAATTTGGCCCTCTCAAGATAGGTGCTTGTGTTAAATCTATCTTAAGTGCTTCAAATGAGTGGTGGCATTTTATATCCCATTTAAATTGTCTTTAGTGAGCCAAATAAACAAGGGTGATACAATTTTACTAAAGTCTAGAATGAACCTCCTATACTAGCTTGCATATCCCAAAAAACTCACATCCTTTTTCTTCTATGGCACAAGAAGCACATAGAGATGATCTCAATCTTGTTGGGATCCACTTGAATTTCTTCACTTGAGATAAATTTCCCTAGAACAATCACTTGAGTCATCATCATGAAAAATTTCACATAATTCAATGATAGGTTATGTTATTTACACAATTTCAAAAACCTTTTCTAAATTGTTGAATGCATCTTCATATGTTTCTCCATAGGTAGTTAATTCATCCATGTAGATTTCAATAGAAACATGAGCATAATTTGAGAAGATACTTAGCATTACCCTCTAGAAAGCGACTAGGGGAATTTCATATTCCAAAGAAAAGAAAAAATAGTCATATGTATCCCAAGGCCATATAAATGTAGACCTATCCTGGTCCTTTGGATCTATCTTTATCTAGTTATAGCCACTAAATCCATCTAAGAAAGAGAAGTGTTTTTTTCCTGCTAGTGTATCAAGCATTTGGTCAATGAAAGTTATGAGGAAGTGATCTTTTATATTGGATATGTTTAGCTCACTATAGTCCACACATAGCTTCCATTTTCCTCCTTTTTGAGGAACGATATTTAATTGTGACACCCATTGACTATCAAAAATGGGATAAATGAAGTCTGCATCAAGTAGTTTTTGTATCTCAATCTTAACTATTTCTCTTAAGGAATGGTTCATTCTCCTTTGGGGTTGTCTAATTGGCTTGAAAACATAATATATGTAGACCTTATGCATGAATAGGTCTGTATAAATCCCCTTCATGTCATGGTAATCCCATTCAAAGGCTACTATGTGTGGATGTAGCATAGTGTATAGTGAATTCTGATGTTCTTCAATTAATCCATTGTTGATGTTCAATGTTTTACCTAACATGATTTATAATGTTTTGGAAACTTACTATATAGATGAGATATCAAGTCCACTTATGTTAGGGACACATTGTTGTGTAAAAAAGAGAATGGAATAGTTGGGATACTTCTTCTAATGAATTTTTAGGTATAATATTATGTAGTCGATCCTACAAACATGAAAGATAGTCTTATTGATGTGTCCCTACCATAGTTGTTTTGTATGATATGGTAAATTATGTCAACCTTATCTTGGGTTATCAAGAGGGGGATACATTCTATTGTCATGTATTTTCAAGGGAATAGTGGTCTTCTTCATCCAAGGTAGGCCATATAGTTTTCTCTATATTTTCATGAGGTTAGGTTGGTTCATAGAGAACCAATTTTGTAGTCACAATCCCATTGGATATTATAATGTTTCTAGAATAAAAGCCTATGAATAAATTAGTTTTGCTAACCATGGTGTGCCTAAAATAAGTGGATATCCTACAAGATTCATAGGTCTTTGGCTACAAGACTATGAATTATATAGGATACTCCCATGAATCTAATGCTATGACTAATTCCTCAATGATCCCCCTAGGTTTCACTATTTACCTATATTCCAATTGTAAAATAGTTGGTGTTGGCCTAAGGTTAGCTAGCTGAAGTAGCTTAATTATCTCCTTAGTCATGACATTAATTACTAAAATGGTGAAAAATATGGTGGGTTACCAAAATGAGGTTGATAACCCAATTAGGGGGACCTATTCTTCCTTAATTCATTAGGAAATTATATCCACATAATGAAAGGACTATAAAACTTGAGGTGAGTCAAGTCAAAGTATGAAAAGATAAAAAATGATGTCTTATAAATGCAATTTGGAAATCACACAATGCACTAAATTTATCAAATTAATCTAAATAAAATCAATTCTATTTAACAAAAAATCTAAAAATTGAAGTAGAAAACTTAAATCAACAAAGTAGAATACAAAAATAGATATTTTAATGCCTAGAAAATTAGGAAATAACCTTGATCATGGACTCATTCACCCAAGAGCGAATGTTTCCTAGGTTAGGGTTTTTTAAAATGCTTTTGCAATTTTTTTAGTTGATTTTAGGGGTTTCTAGATTTTGATCTAAAACAATGAGTTACAGTTTGAATTTTCTATGAAATGAGGGTTGAATGCAAATGAAAAATATGAAAAAATAACAATCTAGGGGACCTAATTTGATGTGCAATTTTTATTCAATTTTAAAATATAAGTGAATTATGATGCAATGCTATGTAAATAATTTGCAAAAAGATTTTTTTTTTTAGATTTTAGATTTTAGAACATGCAAAAATATAATCCTAAGACTCTAAATTAAATGAAAAGTTAATGCAAGTAAAACAACCCTAAATGAGTTTCGATTCAATGCAATGCAATGCAAATGAATCCAAGATCTTAAGGTAGTGTTATAGTGGACTTCAAAATAAGAAAATTATAATGATCAAAATTCAAGTTCACCAAAATGAGATTTATGACAAAATTAGGGGGATATATTCTTCCCAAATTCATTAGGAAATGATATCCACACAATAAAAGGACTATCAACCTTGAGGTGAGTCAAGTCAAAGTACGAATCTACAAATTTTATTTTTTGCAAGGACGAGGGTCTTGATTAAACTGTTGAAGGCTTGAAGTACAACCCATTGAGTGTTGGACATATGTTGGATAAGGGTTATGATCTTCAATTCAAAAATGGAAGATGTCGAATACTCAAAAGCTCTGGAAATGTAATTGCATTAGGTACACAAAAAAAAGGTAATATCTTTCACCTGAATGCTACTAGTGAAAGTTGTTTAATTTATCAAGTTGATTAAAGCTCATTATGGCATACATGGTTGTGTCATGTGAATTTTGATAACATTATCAAGGTAATTTCCACTCAAGTAGTAAGAGATCTACCTAAGCTAGTGAAGCCTACTAACACAATATGCAAGGAATGTTAGATGGGAAAATAGACTAGATTTTCTTTTCAGAGAAAACAACATCATTCTAATGGTGCACTAGAGATGGTTCATAATGATCTATGTGGTCCCTCTAGAGTCAAAAGTAAAGTGAAGCATTGGAGAAGTTCAAAAGTTTCAAAGTTATGGAAGAGAATGAGACGGGTCTGAAGATAAAATTCCTAAGGTTAGACAAAGGTGGTGAGCTCACTTCCTGGGAGTTCAATTCTTTTTGTGAAGAGAATGGAATCAAAAGATAGTTATCTGCTCCCCAAACCCCTCAATAGAATGGAGTTCTAGAGAGAAAGAATAGAATAATTATGGATGCTACTAGAACAATGATGATTGAAGGAAATGTGTCTCACATCTACTAGAGAGAAGTTGTAAACACTATTGTGTACACTCTAAACTAGGTAAATGTCAATGGTATTTCTGGTAAGACTCCTTTTGAGCTATGATTTTCCTATAAGCCTATTGTTAAATATTTTAAGATCTTTGGAAGCAAGTGTTATATCAAGACAAATGAGAACATAGGAAAGTTTGATGCAAGAAGCGATGAAGGAATCTATCTAGGTTACTCTAGTAAAAGAAAGGCCTATCGGTGCTTTAATAGAAGATTGAGAAAAATGGTTGAAATTGAAAATGTCAGCGTTGATGAGGACTTTGCTAGATCATTCAGATAATGTGGATATGATTCAAATGACCAGCAGGGTAGTATAGACCAAGGAAAGAATGCGTAGACATAGAATTAAATTCAAATTGTTATGGTAAATCAAGAAAGTTAGGAAGAAGAGACAAGTAGTATTACAGAAGAAAGAACAAAAGAACTAGAATTGTGAGAAAATCCTAAAATTATGAGGTATGTAAGGCTAAACCATTCTGAAAATAAAATTATAGGAGACAAAATTAATGATGTGTAGACTAGAAGAAGGATTGCAGAAGAACATTGTCTGATTTCCAAAACTGATCCTAACAATGTCAATGAAGCATGTAATGATGAACACTAAATGGAAGCTATGAAGGAAGAACTATTGTATATTGAAAAGAATGATACATGGATTCTTGTTCTTAGACCTAAAGATACAAATGTGATTGGTACTAAATGGGTATTTCAAAATAAGTTGAATGAACAAAGTGAAGTGGTCTAGAATAAAGCAAGACTGGTATGTAAAGGTTATTCACAAATGGAAGGTATTGATTTTGAAGAAAAATTTTCCCCTATTTCCAGAATTGAAGCTGTAAGATTATTTCTTTGATATGCTACATACAAGAACTATAAAGTCTATCAAATGGATGTGAAGTAAACTTTTCTGCATGGTGAGTTAGAAGAAGAGGTATATGTTGAACAACTAGTTGGATTTAAATTGACTGATAAGGAAGACATAGTTTTTGGATTAAAGAAAGCTCTGTATGGACTCAAGCAAGCCCTCAGAGCTTGGTATGCTAGACTGGACAAATACTTACTAAATCTTGGATTCAAAAAAGGCACTACTGATAGCAACTTGTATTTTAAGTTGGACCACAATAGAGTTTATTATTGAAGTCTTTGTCGATGAAATTATTTTTGGACGAGATGATAATCTATTTATGAAGTTTAATGATGAAATGAAGAGTGAATTTGAAATGAGTATGATTGGAGATATGATGTTCTTTTTGGGATTGCAATTCATTTAGTTAAACAATGGTATTTTCATATCATAGTCCAAATATGTGAGAGAACAACTAATGAAGTTTGGCATGGATGACTTGAAGCCTATTGGCACTCCCATGTTGATTGGATACAAGTTAACAAAGAATGATGATTCTCCCAAGGAAAAACAAACAAGATATAGATCAATGATTGGTAGATTACTCTACTTAATTTAGACTATACCAGACATCATGAATGTTGTGTGTATGGTTGCTAGATATCAAGCTAGTCCAAAAGAATCTCCTGTAACTATTGTAAAGATAATTTTTAGGTATCTAAAAGGAATAGTTGATTTTGGGCTTTGGTATCTTAAAGATGATATTACTCTACGTTCTTACACTAATGTGGATTGGGCAGGAGATGTAGATGATAGGAAAAGCACTTGTGGTGGTTCCTTCTTCCTATGGAAGAAGTAGGTGTCTTGGTTGAGTAAAATGTAGAATTCCATTTCCCTATCTAATGTTGATGCAAAGTATATTGTTGCTGCAAATAATTGCACTCAAGTGTTGTGGATGAAACATATGTTGAAAGATATCAAAGTGGTGTATGATGAACCTATTACCATACATTGTAACAATTCAAGTGCAATAAACATATCCAAGAATCTGGTGCTACGCTCTAAGAACAAGCATATTTCAATCAAGTTTCACTTCTTGAGGGAGAAATTGAGTGAGAAAGAAGTCAGACTGGATTACATACATACCAAAGAATATATTGCAGACATTTTTACCAAGTCGTTGCCAAAGGATGATTTTGATTATCTTAGAGGGCTGCTAGGGGTAATTACCCCTCTTGATATGAACTAGATATGCATTGTATTGCATCAATCTGTGTATTTCATGATCATATTTTGATCCAGATTGATGCTTCTAAGGCTGCTACTCAGGGGGAGTAGTCAGATGTGTAGATATGTGGTTCAAAGCTTGTATGTGGAAAGATAATGTTTATCTTTTCCATTGATGTCAAAGGCGAAGAAGAGTAATGTGAAAAACTGTTGATTGTCTGGGGAGAAGTGCCCTGTGGGAAGAAGAGTTGAGGAGAAGAGTCAGAACCTAAGTAGGAGTAAGTGTTGTTGTGATGGTATTTTTCACATCATGTGTTGCCATCAATGCCAAAGGGGGAGATTGTTGGAGGATGTGGTTGTGTTGCTAATATGTGGTTGTCATTGATGTCAACACTATTGGCATTGAGGTATTGAAGGCTGTATATGTCGAGGATAATGAGAAAATTGTTAAAGAAAGTGTTGCAAGTTCCCAGTGGAATAGTGAAGGTCATGAAGGTGTTTCTCTCTGTACATTGAAGTTTAGCCACTATGGACTAAAGGTTGTATTGCTAAGTGTATCTAGTCTATCCATCAAAAATTTTAGAGATCCACATGAAGATTTGCTTGTGTTATGAACAATTGTGTTTTGATAGTGTTTATGTGGTTTTGATTTTGAAGTTGGTGTGATTCTGGTAATTCTAGTTGTTGCGGATGTTTCTCTATTGTTTCTTGATGCTCTTGGATGTTTCTATATTGTGATCTATCTTTGTTGAACGCCCACATTGATCAATGTGCTTGTGGTTCATGATTTTTCTCTTGTGTGTTCAAGTTTTTATGTTCTTGGCTGACATGATAGTTGTAGTGTGTTGTGGATCCTTGAAGATTAAAATTTGAATGTTTGGTGCACTCAAGCATGTTGTTTTAGGTCACAACATATTATTGGCCGACAGTGTTTGATTTGCATTGAAAATTTATTTATAAATTTGGGTCAACATTGCATATATGTTTTATATTTTTATATTTCTTCTAGCCAACAGAGTTGTTGATGTAATTCAATGTTGCAGATATATAAGAGTAATTGTTTGAGTGAAGTAAAGTGTTCATAAGAGTGAATGTATTCTAGATAAAGTGCAAATGTGTGAATATTGATTGTAGGGTAGAGTGTGAAGAAGTTTGAGCGAAGTGTGGAGAAGTGTATGTATGCTTAACTGGAATTGTAATCAGGCTTTTGTACAAGCTATTTTTCTTAGTTCATACCATGCAGATAAAATCTGTATTTCTATAATATAGTGAGTCTTCTCTGGGAAGTGATCCCTCTTGTAATTGAGCAATGAGCTCTAGGCAGTGCGCCTAAATGCATGTGCATTCCCATTATTCTTGTTATAATTTTAACAGGGTATAATATTATGTGCTGACATCCACCATCATTTTCCCCCATGGTGCATCCAAATATGTGAGAGATTTTTTTAGTGATTCTCGTTGTCATTGATGTCAACACTATTAGCATTAAGGTATTGAAGGTTGTATATATCGATGATATTGAGAAAATTGTTAAAGAAAGTGTTGCAAGTTCCCAGTGGAATAGTGAAAGTCATGAACGTGTTTTTATTTGTACATTGAAGTTCACTCATTATGGAATAAATGGTTTATTGTTGAGTGTATCTAGTCTATCCACCCAAAAAATTTAGAGATCCACATGAATATTTTCTTGTGTTTTGAATAGTTGTGTTCTAACAGTGTTTTTGTGGTTTCAGTTTTGAATTTGGTGTGATTCTACCCCTAAGACTAAATCTACATTTAAGGCCACTATATCCAGAAGAAATAAGCAAATATATGATCTAGGAGAAAGTTCTAAGAAGACATTCAAGTATGAGGAAGAGATGAAACAACTTGAAGATGAAGAAAGAGAGGTAGAAGAACTGGGAGCACTGATTGTGAAGAAAGAAGGTAGCAGAAAAGGTAAGTATAAAGGGAAGTTGCATATTAAATGTTTTTCCTACAATAAGATAGGTCATTTTTCCTCAAGATGTCCTGAAAGAGTTCCTAGGTCGAAGAACATCAAACCAAAATTTCAAAAGAAATGCTATTTTGCTGAAGAAGGTGTGACTGATGAAGAATCTAATAAAGAAAATGGAAATGAAGATGAATGGGTTTTCATTGCTATCAAGGAAAACAGTTTGGTAGCTACTGAGTCTACTAAGGTTGAGAAAGATCTTGCAGCCCAAATTGAAGAAAAGGATGAGTGGACTATTGATAGTGGATGCTCACATCATATGACTGGTGACAAAAGCAAATTTGTAAGTTTGGAGAAATATGATGGTGGGGTTGTAAGAATTGGAGACAACAATTCTGCTGTGATTCACAATAGAGGATCTATTTTTCTTGGTGGTAAGCACAACAATGATGGTGTTTTTTATGTTGAAGGCTTGAAGCACAACCTGTTGAGTGTTGGATAGATGGTGGATGAAGGTTATGATATTCAGTTCAAAAATGCAAGATGCATAATACTTGGAAGTTATGGAAATGTAATTGTATCAAGTACATAAACAAAAAGTAATATATTTCACTTGAATGTTGTTAGTGAGAGTTGTTTAATTGCTCAAGTTGATGAAATCTAGTTATGTCATTGAAATCTATGTCATGTGAATGTTGATAGCATTGTCAAGGTAAATTCCACTCAAGCAGTAAGAGATCTACCTAAGCTAGTGAAGCCTACTAACACAATATGCAAGGAATGTTAGATGGGAAAACATACCAGAGTTTCTTTCCAGAGAAAAAAACAAAATTCTAATGGTGCACTGGATCTAGTGCATACTAATCTGTGTGGTCCCTCCAAAGTTAGAATTCTACAAGGAGAAAGGTACTTTATGTTGGTTATTAATGATTACTCTAGGATGATATGGGTTGCTTTCTTAAGAGAAAAATGTGAAGCATTGGAGAATTTCAAAATTTTCTAAGCTATGGCAGAGAATATGATAGGTCTAAAGATAAAATGCCTAAAGTTAGACAGAGGTGGTGAATTCATTTTTGAAGAGTTCAATTCTTTCTGTCAAGAGCATGGAATCAAAATATAGTTATCTACTCCTCGAACCCCTCAACAGAATGGATTTTTAGAGAGAAACAACAAAATAATTCTAGATGTTGCTAGAACAATGATGATTGAAGGAAATGTGCCTCACATCTATTGGAGAGAAACTACAAACATTGTTTTGTACAGTCTAAAGCAAGTAAATGTCAATGGTATTTTTTGTAAGACTCCTTTTGAGCTATGGTTTGGTTATAAGCCTACTATTAAATATTTCAAGATCTTTGGAAGCAAGTGTTATATCAAGAGAGATGAGGACATAGGAAAGTTTTATGCAAGAAGTGATGAAGGAATCTTTCAAGGTTAATCTACTAAAATCAAGGCCTACCGGTGCTTTAATAGAATATTGGGAAAAATGGTTGAAACTACAAATTTTAGAGTTAATGTGGACTCTACTAGATCATCCAGATAATGTGGATATGATTCAGATGACCGGCAGGATAGTACAGACCAAGGAAAAAATTCACAGACACAAAATCAAATTCAAATTTCTTTGGTAAATCAAGAAAGTTAGGAAGCAGAGACAAGTTGTAGTACAAAAGAAAGAATAGAAGAACCAAAAGTGTGAGAAAATCCCAAAATTATGAGGTATGTAAGGCTAAATCATTCTGAAAATCAAATTATAGGAGACAAAAGTAAAGATGTGAAGACTAGAAGAAGGATTGCAAAAGATTATTGTCTAATTTCAAAAATTGAGCCTAACATTGTTAATGAAGCTTGTAATGATGAACACTGGGTGGAAGCTATGAAGGAAGAACTATTGTAGATTGAAAAAAATGATACATGGATTCTTTTTCTCAGACATAAAGATAAAAATGTGACTGGTACTAAATGGGTCTTTCAGAATAAGCTAAATGAACAAGGTGAAGTGGTCTACAATAAAGCAAGACTAGTATGTAAAGGGTATTAACAATTTGAAGTTATTGATTTTGAAGAAAGTTTTTCCCCTGTTGCTAGAATTGAAGCTGTAGGATTATTTCTTGCTTATGCTAGATAAAAGAACTATAAAGTTTATCAAATGGATGTGAAGTCAACTTTTTTGAATGGTGAGTTAGAAGAAGAGGTATATGTTGAATAGCTCGATATGCTAGACTGGACAAATACTTACTGAAGATTGGATTCAATAAAGGTACTACTGACAACAACTTGTATTTTAAGTTGGATCATGATAAAGAATTGATTATTGAAGTCTTTGTTGATGAAATTATTTTTGAAGGAGATGATAATCTAGGTATGAAGTTTGTGATGAAATGAAGAGTGAATTTTAAATGAGTATGATTAGAGAGATTAAGTTATTTCTAGGATTGCAAATCACTCAGTTAGACAATGGGATTTTCATATCACAGTCCAAATATGTGAGAGAACTGTTAAAGAAGTTTGGTGTGGATGACTCGAAGCCTGTTGTTACTCCCATAATGACCGAATGCAAGTTAACATAGAATGATGATTCTCCCAAGGAAAATCAAACAAGATACATGTCAATGATTGGTGGATTGCTCTACTTAACTCAGACTAGACCATACATCATGAATGTTGTGTGTATGGTTGCTAGATATCAAGCTGATCTAAAGGAATCTCATCTAACTATTGTAAAGAGAATTTTTAGGTATCTGAAAGGAACAATTGATTTTGGGCTTTGGTATCCTAAAGATTATGATATTACTCTAAGTTCCAATACCGATGTGGATTAGGTAGGACATGTACATGATAGGAAAATCACTAGTGGTGGTGCCTTCTTCCTAGGGAAGAAGTAGGTGTCTTGGTTGAACAAAAGGAAGAATTACATTTCCCTATCTATTGTTGAGGCAGAGTATATTGCTACTACAAATAATTTCACGCAAATTTTGTGGATGAAAAAAATGTTGAAAGATATCAGGGTGGTGTATGATGAACCTCCATTGATCAAAATTGGTGAGGATTACAATATTCTTTAGGATCAAGATGGTACAATCAGTGAATCAGTTGGAAAATAAAAAATAGCTCATGCAGTTACTTGATTAATTATGTATCAAAAAATGTGCCAAATAGCTCTTGATCAATTATTTCTACTCTTTTCACACTCACACACCTGTACATTATTAAGATGAGTACAAAGAGAAATCAAAAGCTAGATTAGATGTTTTACTTTCTTTTTGCTTCCGCTAATCACATAGTTCCTTCCTCTTTTCTGGACTCCTTTAATTGGTAGATGTCTCAACCGGATGCCTTTCAATGATCACATAGTTACATTTTTGGACTCAAGGAACACTAAGGGGGGAGGTGAATCAGTGTTCAACAATATTTATCTTTCAAATCAGATCTTAAACCATTTACAACACATAAATAGAAAAGATGCAGGCACATGAACAAGATAATCAAAGCACCATAACACCAATATTTTTACATGGAAACCCTATTAGGGGAAAAACCATGGTGGAGATTAATCCATAATTTATACTATGTTAAAAGTAGGAATAGAAGGGAATGCACATGCATTTAGGCACACTTCCTAGAGCTCACTGCTCAAAAATCTCACTACTTACAGGAAGGCTCACTACCTTACAAAATGTTTGGATTACAACAAAAGGTTGAACTGAGAGGATAACATATACACATGCCAGTGTATAGTTCTGGTTAAGCTCATTTATAAAATTTTGGACCTCCTGACTCCTTCTAGACTTCACTCTACGCTACTCTAACTCACTTCCACAAAGTCTTAATGCACAAGTGAAACTGTGCATAACTCACTCAATCACCCTTTTGATGTTCACACATACATATGCTCTTCTCTTTTCACACACTCACACTTTATACACTTCAAAATTAATTATCGATATCATATATATTTATGCTACCAAGATTTCAATTACTTCAAGTTGACTTCAACAAAATATGAAATATTCTTCAATAGTTGGCTCAAATCACAAGTTATATTTAATGTGCATCCATCAAAGTTGGCTAAGGCATAGCTAGGACCCAAAACAAAATGCACAAACACCAAAAAATTTAACCAATTGCTTCTTATACATCCACAACATGCTACATACATCAAGTTGGCCACCATGAACAAATAAATAGAAAAACATCCTGTCGGATCTCCTAACTCATACACCGATTAATGTGACACCACAAAAATTAACAATAAGATAGTATAGATTCTTAACAACTTTCCTCGATATCCACAACTCAAAATGATGATCTAGTGACATGTACAAATTGATACACTAACTGTATACCCTGTTCTTCATACTTTTTGCAGGTAACGCTCTGATCTTTACATTATCTACCAGTATGGATGAATCTTGATCTGTGGACCGAAGAGATGATTTAGGTTGCCATCAATGACAACACTAGAAGCCATATTCCATCAAAAAAACCATATGACAATAATCTCCCCCTTTGGCATTTATGGGAACACTTAGTGAAAAATGACTAAGTGTCAAAAACAAAAAAATTACACTGCCAAAGTTCAAAAAACAACTTCAAAACACCTTTAGCATTTTTCACTACTCTCCTCCCCATTTGACATCAATGAAAAATATATTTTGGCTCTCCCCTTTTTCTTAATACAAAAATTGGATAAATTTTTTGAGGTACAACTACTACTTGAGTCAGAAAATTATCTTATACTTATGTTTCATTTCTAGAAGAAACTTCTTCCAATCTTCCACTGCAATCCCAATGATTATGATCAAGGTGTTTTTCTCGGATGTCTTGTTAATAATTTGAATGATAGATTCTAGAATTGTGATTTCCTCTTCTAATTTTTCTCCTTTCCTCAGAATCTCAATTAGTTATTCCAACTTGCATTCAATCAGATCCTTCACCTTCCAAAAGGTGTCCACAAGGTTGTTTTTTGTGAATTGAACTTTTTCATGCTCTGACAGCAATTCCTAAATTCTTTTATTCATTGTACCATCCTGATCCTAAAGCATATTGTATTCTTGACCAATTTTGATCAACTTAGCTTCAATCTACTCCACCTTTTCCTTGTAGCTCCCAACAACATGAGGCCACTGATGAAAATAGTTGTAGATGTTATTTGTTGAATTAATGCATTGCCTCAACACATTCATTTTCTTTTTCACTTTGGTAAGAGACAACCTGAACTACTCCTTCAGATGTAGAATAATTTCTCCTTCTTCCCTATCTGGGGACTCATACCATAGCTTCCTTGATGCATTCAATCAATTCTTCTGGGAATTTTTTTTGCAAACTCTCTAATGCAATTTTATTGAGCACAAAGTAAGAACTTAAAATGTTCTTGATCAGGTCCTACTCATATGAGGGTCTCTCCAACCCTAACTCAACAATTTTTTGCATCCCATCTTTTTCTTGAACAAGCTGCAATACCTTTGCTTTGGATAAGACATCTTCTTCTTCGCTTCATTTTTTCATTACTACATCTAGTTCAACTAATTTTGGTTCATCCCTAGGAGTGTACTCATCAGATTCCTCATCTGGTATGTCCACTATTACTTGTTCTTTACCTTTTTCGTCTATTTTTGGAGACTTGTGTGCCAGAGGAGTAAGAAAAACAATCTCTTTTTCTCTTTTATTGTTCCTCACCATCTCACCAGAAGAAGATCCAATTTCAACTTCCTTTACCGGAATGGAAATGATAACTACTACAAACTTCCCTAGCAATTCCTTAAAGAAATTTGCATACTCTTGCTCACAATTTTCCAAAGCATTAAAATGTTCAAAAATTTGTTTACAAACTGATTCATTTTCTTTCCACTCAACATTTTTGATCTACAACAATCAATTCAAAAGATACATCATAAGACATATGACCAAGATACCAAACCTAAAAGGGTAATCTGCCTCTTTCGTCAATTGCACATTTTCCATCAACAGATCTTTTAGGAATCCACATAGGTCAAATTCTTCATCCTCCCTTTTCATTTTGCATGATATAAACTATGTCTGCTGAAGTTGTGCCTTCCCTATTTCTAAAAAATAATTTGTATGAAATTCCATGTGCAATGTATCTTGTTATCGGATCTTTGATCATCAAAATTATCAAATCCCTCTAATCTCTAGTTACTTCGGTTAGGGTTTTGACCACCTGGTTCTGAATCAACTTCTTTTTTGGAATGTCCCTGACATTGCATAATCCAATTAGATTTATAATTACTTCTTTTGAAATGTGATAGGGTTTATCCAGAGTAATAATGTCATCATCCAATCTGTTCAAGATAAACCTAATGGCCTCTGTTCAAGATAAACCTAATGGCCTCTGCGTTGAAAAAATAAGGAAATTCACTCCAAATATCCAAGCTTATGTGTTTTACACCTTCAAGCCACTTCAATATATTGGTTGGTAATAAATTTCTTACATCAATAGTCTTTCCACTAATATATTCATCCAAATTCACCATTCCTTTGATTTGCTTCATTTTTCGTACTGAACAAGTTTCTACCGAGCACCAAATTAAGTGATAATTTTGTAAGCAACTGAAATACTTGATGAATTCACCACCAAATTGATTATTTATCCTTCAAATTTTTGCTACAAAG
>VDFB02154872.1:0-16574 GCA_007258455.2 Sequoia sempervirens | reverse complement strand
CTCTTTCCAAAAGTGAGACACAGCTCCATGTTTTCACCCATAAATTTTTTACCATGTTAAATCTCTTGCAAATTGCAATGCTTTAACTTATACCCACTTTGTTAGATAATATGTGTAGACTAATATATACTCCTTGTTATTTAATGTTGGTAATATTGGGACAGTAAAGTCTATCCCCCATTTTTCTAATGATTCTAGTGCTAAGTATGGTCACAAAGGCATCTCATATGTTTTAGTCACTCTGCCAATTCTTTGAAACCTATCATAGCTCCTAGCATATTTAACTGCATCCTTACAGAGACTAGGCTAATAATAGCCAATGGTGAGAATTTTAAGTGTATTTCTTTTTTCTATAAAATTTTCCCCATAGGGTTCATCATGTCAGGCTTTGACAATATCATAAACCTCATCTTCTCTAATGCATCTTCTCATAATGTTATCTGTAGGCGTATGTAGAATAAATAACTAGTTATCCAAGAGAAGGGAAATTTTTGTGTACCAATTGTCTCTTTTCTCTAGGGAAGAAATGATGTTGTATCTATCCTACTACTATATAGTTTTCAATATCAACAAACCAATGTGTGTGTAGGGATAGAGCAAATAAATTCCCATCTAGAAAATAATTGTCAACAACATCTACTATTAGAGTTGGTATTCTGAATAGAAAATATACTACTGGATAAATTCTTTACCTATTTTACCCACTGTGGTGATGTCAAATTATTAGAGTAATAAAAACCATCTAACAATCCTACCACCAACCACTACTTTACTAATTAGATACCTTATTGTTGTGTGATCAGTTTGGATGAATATTAGTTAACCTATGATGTAGTGTTTGAGCTTGTTGATTGCATAGACAACTACCAATATCTCTTTTTTTGCTATTCTGTAATTGAGTTCTCCCCCTTGTAGGTTCTTGCTAATGTAATAAGTGACATACTCTTTATTACCCTCCTTTTTTCCAATCACTGCTCCTATAGAAAAATTAGAAGCATCTATATGTATGTGGATAGGAAAATTTGAATTTGGTCCTCTCAAGACACATGCTTTGGTTAATGATGTCTTGAGTACTTCAAAAGACTGTTGAAATTTTGTTGCCCACTCAAATTCCACATATTTTGTGAGTAAAACAAATAAAGGGGCAATATTTTTTCTAAAGTACTACATAAATCTTCTATAGTGTCCAACATGCCCTAAAAAAATTCTAACATCTCTTTGCTTTTGTGGCATAGGGAGTGTGGAGATTACTTTAATTTTATTAGGATCTGATTTAATTCCATCCTTTGACACAAAATGTACTAGCACAATCCCTTGGATCATCTTCATGAAACATTTTGATAGGGATAGGGTTGATTGAGATAATCATCCCAATGCCTCCAGTCTCACCTTGATGAACCCCCTTTGATGTCACTCTCCACCACCCAACCTATAGGTCCTATGCTAGTTAGGCACCCCTGGTTCTCCTGGCCAACCCTGTTATCAATTCAAGTCCATTAACCAAGCAATACTTGGTGCTCTTCCTCTCATTCACTCCCTAGCCCTTAATACTCTTAAAGACTAGCTATCCTCCAAATGCTTACAAAACTTGTTGTAGGGGTGTGTGCTACCTTCCATGGCTTCAAAAACCATCTTCCACGGGTGCTTGACCAATCACCATTCGCCATTGCTCCATCGCTCTCACAAAACCCTATTCTAGGGTTTAGGAAGGGCTACTAGCCTTGAGCCCCTTTTTGGTCTCTTCACCCTAGAAAACCGGTTGGTACTCCTCTCCTTCAAAGTTTTGTACCAAACTTTCTTCTAACACCCTGGCTCAATTTCCAAGCTCTAAAATATTTTTCGGGTTTAGGACCCTCTCTGTCTGTACACAGGAATAACACAGATTTCTCAAGAACTAGGGTTTTCTAGACCATTTTCTTGGTCTTTTTGCTTCTTCCAGCCTCCAAACAATCAAGTAAGGACTCTGCCTTCTTTCCAACCTTTGTGAAGGCTCCTGCAACCACTACACACTTTGCAATGTTAAACATTCATCACCCCTACCACGTTAGGACTGTGCATTTCACTGTCTTCCCAAGCCGGGTATCAACAAACTTGCCTAGGGAAAGACTTTTGTCATGATGTTTTTCCTCCTACAGACTCCTATTGCTAATATATGTACAATCATGGAGTTTAGCCACATTCCCAACATTTCCATACTTCTTGGTACGGTGGGAGTGCAGTCTAAAACCCCATTTTATTCAGTTACCAGTCAAGACAACAAATAAGGAAAAACATAGAATTTACAAAAATGGATGAAAGCGATGAACTAACTATCTAATGTGCCAAAATAATGCTTCAAAAGACCTCTCTACATGCTAATCAAACCAACAAAAATCCTTGCTCAACTCATCTAACTGCTGTTCCAGGGACAAAAATAGAAAAACCAGAAAATGCACACCAAAATCACTATTTTTTTTTATTCTCATGAAAACTCCAAACGTTCCAAAATCTTCCAACCTTTCAAACAGGTCGAGAGCTCCCTTTTAAAATGCTTGGAAATAGTTAGGTTTCCTTTTTCGAGCCTAAGAACGACCAAAAGATTAGTGTTGTAAAACACAGTGTGTTTTGCCACCTTGGTCTATTGTTTAGAAAACAACCTAAAATAGGCTTCCAAAGCTTATTCAACTTTCACCACTTCTAACCTAAGAAGCAAAGATCCCCATCCACAAACAAGATGGTCCACAAGACCATACACAACACAACAAAATTAAACTTCAACCAAAAACTTCAACAAAGCTTGAACATTGCCAGGTGCTCCTACACTATTCTCCCCTCTCTCCTAAACAACTAAGGAGAGGGGAAGAGAGGAAATGATAGGTCGTACCAAACTTCTTCAACTGATCAGTCCTATATCCAAGTGGTTTCTGATTCTGGCTTGTTCTTCCACTTGATAAGGTGCTCCATGTACATCTTATGTCTTGTAGCTTTCTGCACTCTTGACTACAAGATCTTCTCTTCCTGAAGCTTGTCTTGTTGAGGAAGGGAAACATTACTAATGTCCTTGAATATTTCCTTGTTGTTTTGATCCTCATCATTGACTGATCACTTGTACTTGATCAAATCAGCAACATTGAAACCGTGAGGAGATGCCTGTCCGATGGTAATTCCACCTTATATGCATTTTTGCCATATTTGGCCAACACCTTGCATGGACTCCACTCTTTTCTTCATCTATAAATTGGTTTCCATTCCCTTCTACAATCTATATTTTTTAAGATGGAAAATCACATAGTCCCCAATTGCAAATTGTACATCCTTCCTTGACAAATCAACATTCTCCTTCAACTTTTGGGTTGCTGTTGTGACTATGTTCTTGACCTGCTCATGAATCTCTTTCATGGTTTGAGTGAAGTCTTCAGCATGTCCAATCCTATTCTCCATAGATCCAAGGTCTCTGAGTTCACAAATACCTCTTGGGTGCATCCCATACACAACCTCAAAAGGAATCTTTCCTGTAGTTCTATTGACACTGTCATTGTATGCATATTCAGCTTGGGAGATAACCATATCCCATGCCCATCCACTCCTGGTTGTGACACCTTAGAAGATTACCCAACACTCTGTTAACCACCTCTATCTGACCATCGGTCTGAGGATGGTAAGCTGATCCAAAAGACATATTTGTTCCCAATTTGCTCCATAGAGTCTTCCAAAAATGACTCATGAACTTCACATCTCTGTCAGAAACAATGCTTAGAGGCAAGCTATGGATCCTAACAACTTCCTTGATGAAAAGATGAGCTATGTAGCTTGCATCATGGGTAGTTTTGCAAGGAATGAAGTGACTCATCTTGCTAAATCTGTCCACTACTACATAAACACTGTCAAAACCAGTCTTGGTCTTAGGAAGACCTACCACAAAATCCATGCTCACACACTCCCATGGTCTGTTAGGAATGTGCAAGGGTTGATACAAACCAACATTGCTAGCTCCTCCTTTAGCTTTCATGCATACAACACACTATTCCACATATTTTCTAACATCTCTTGCTAACTTAGGCTAGTAATAGAACCTTTGTACTAGTTCTAAAGTCTTATTGATGCCAAAATTCCCACTAAGACTGCAATTATGCTTTTCTTGAATCAGATTTTCCCTCATTGACCCTCTTGGAACACACATAACCGACACCCTTTTAAATAACAATACCCATTTTGCAAATGTATAATTTAATATTGGCTATGAAAATGATTCTCAAAAGAACGCATCTTGTAAGCTCTGGAGAAGTCTCATCTCTTCACCATAGAGGTCTTTGAAACATTCTATTCCAATGCTCTTTAGCTATATTTCCTGCACTGTCAGCATTCTTCTGCTTAATGCATCCACCACCTTATTCATTTTTCCCTTTTTGTGCTTGATAGTGAATGTGAAAGCTTGGATGTATTCCATCCATTTCAAATGTCTATTACTCAGCTTCTCTTGGGTGTTGATGTAACTGAGTGCCTGATTATCAGTGAAGACCACAAACTCTTTGGGCAACAAATAATGCCTCCACTTCCTAAGGGACTACACTAAAGCATATAATTCAAGATCATAAGTAGAGTACTTTTGCTTGGCTTCATTGATTTTTTCACTAAAGAAGGCTACAGGCCTACCTTCTTGACTAAGTACTCCTCCTATTGCTACTCCACTTGCATCACACTCAACTGTGAACAACTTGTCAAAACTAGGCAACAACAGAATAGGTTGGGTTGCCACCTCTTGTTTCAGTTTTTCAAACCCTTTATCAGCCTCTTGAGTCCATTTAAACTTTGTTTCCAGACCACCTTTAATGGTATCTAGGACTGGTGCAATATATACCACTAAAGTTCCTTATGAATTTTCTATAGAATTGAGCCAAACCATGAAAACTCCTTACCTCTATTGTCATGGTTGGTGTAGGCCATTTTAGGATGGCTTCCACCTTGCTTGGATCCATCTTCAATGTTCCTTTGATACTACAGCTCTAGATACACAAGCTCTTTCTTTGAAGAACTCACACTTCTCTAGATTGATTACCAATTTCTCCTCTTGCAACCTTTTAAGAACCATCTCCACATGCTTGAGGTGTTCTTCTACTGTCTTACTGAAAATCAGTATGTCATCAAGATATACTACCACAAAGATCCCAAAGGAAACCTTTTAAGCACTTCATTCATTAGTCTCATGAACATGCTAGGCATTTGAGATGCCAAATGGCATCACTTTCCACTCATATAGGCCATCATTTGTCTTAAAAGTTGTCTTCCACTCATCTCCTTCCTTAATTCTGATTTGATGGTAGCCACTCTTGAGGTCCAACTTAGTGAAATACTGTGCTCCTCCAAGGCAATCCATTAAATCTTCTATTCTAGGGATAGGGAATCTATATCTGATTGTAATCCTATTGATTTCTCTAGAATCAGTACAAAGTCTCCACTTACCTCCTTTCTTGGTTGCCAAAACCACTGGTACTGCACAAGGGTTGATGCTCTTTTGAATCAATCCTTGATCCAACAATTCCTACACTTGCCTAGCCACCTCTAGGTTCTACTCAGGTGTAAGCTTGTATGTTGCTTTGTTAGGTAATGAGGCTCCAGGTATGAAGTCAATTTGATGACTTATTGCTCTCTTTGGAGCTAAAGTTGCAGGTGTACCATCACTCACTATGTTCTTGTACTTATCAAGTAACCTTTGGACTGCTTCTGGTAAGACTGTCCTTTCAACCTTTTCTTCCTCTTTGGACTGCATCATGATCACATATCCTTCATTCCCTTGGTGTAGGTCCTTAAGGAACTCCTTGCCACTACTCAACATTATGTTAGGTACCTTTGACTGTCCCTCATCTTCCTCTGTCAATGACTGCAACTTGAAGGTTCTTCCATCCTTCTTGAATGAGATGGTGTTCGCTTTCCCATCATAAATGGCACTTCTATCATATTGCCATGGTCTGCCCAGTAGTAGATGGAATGCATCCATGGTTAATACATCACAAACTAGCTTGTCTCTTTGTAACCTCCAATTGAAAATTCCACTATTACTTTCTCATTAACCAAAACACTCTGCCCTTTATTCAGCCATGTGACCTTGTAGGGGTTATTATGAGGTACCTTCTCCAATTTCAATTTAGTTACTTCCTCCTCTGAGATTATATTGTCTGTTGAACTAGAATCTACAATGACTTTGCACACTTTTCCAAGTATCTTGCACCTTACTCTAAAAAGAGCTCTTCTTTGTTTAGGTTCCTCTTTGACTGGCTGTCTGATCAGCACTCTGTTAAACATCAGATTTTCTCCTACCTCAGATTCTATATGACTGATTTCAGATGCCTTAGGACTCATGGTGTCCTCTTGTGCATAAGCCACTCTCTTTTCATTGCTTGATGATGATGCTTTCTCTGGGCATCTATAAGCAGGGTGACCTAGTTGGTTGCAATGATAACACTTCATGTTTGCAAAGTAAGAATTACTCCTACCTGCTCCTCTTCCTCTATTTGAAGCTCCTTGAGGTCCTCTTCCTCTATTAAATCCTCCTCTTTGAAGATGTTTCACCTCCATGCCTGCTGAGTTTTGTTATCTTGGTTTCTTTTGGTCATTGCCTCTTCCTTGGTAACCACCGAGCATCCTCTTTGATCTCTGCCTTTGCCTGCTGCCCTTAGAGGTGATCATGCTTCTTCTTGTTCACTTTCCTCAATCTTTGCCAAAGCTAGCGGTAACATTGGTGTACTGTTTTAGGACTCAAAAGAGCCATCTCTTCTTGGATGTTCCATTTTAAGCCATTAAGATACCTAGCCACTTTTAGGCTCTCATCCTCTGTTACATTAGATCTCAAGCAAAGATTTTGGAACTCTTCAGTATAAGTGTTTACATCTTGGTCTTTCTGCCTTAGACTTTGCCTCTTCTTGTGCAACTGAATCTCATAGTCATCTGGCATGTAGGCTTCCTTTACCTTAGCAACCATTCCTTTCCAAGTTGATATGGGTTGTTTGCCTTCTTTCTCCCTTTTAGTCTGAATAAACTTCCACCATGTCAAGGCTGATCCTCTCAATCTTGACTTAGCAACCTTCACCTTCTAAGCTTCAGTAACTCCATCACACTCAAAATGATTCTCCATGCCTTCTATCCAATCCATGACCAAATCAGGTTCCATTTTCCCACTAAATAATGGTACTCCCTCAAGTCCTTTTCCACTCAAGGCTTTCAATGCCTTCAAGAAAGGATCCTCCTCCAAAACAGGGTCAGGTTCAGGGACCTTGTCTTCCTCTGGAACCTCTTCTTCCTTTGGTACCTTTCCTTCCAACCTCCCATTGTTCAATGCTTTCTCAAGTTGCTCTATTCTTTCTTTTAAAGACTTGTTGTCCTCTTCTTGTTCTTCAACCCTCTTGGCTAATTGTGCATTTTTCACCATGACGGGAGTTTCACTTGACTCAACCTCTGACATATATTCCTCTTTCCCAAATATTTTACTTGCTTTGATACCAATCTGATAGGGAGGCTGCAGGAACTCAATCACACTGTTTTTGGAAGTTGCAGGAAGCAATCACAGATTCCTGCGCTAGGCCTTGTCTTAGACCTCCTTGGTGAAATTTATGTTCCACCTTAACCTATAGGAAATATACCTTGTCTAAGTTCCCCTAGTTCTCCTGCCAACCTCACTATCTTGACAAATTTTGAACAACCAAACCAATCCCTGGTTCAACGCTTCATTCTCCTTGGCCCTTAATCTACCCTAAAGACCAAATAAACTCAACCTTCTTCTAGGTTCTTGCAGGGGTTAGAAAAGGTTACAAATACTTCAAAATGGCTCATCTAGTGTTCTTAGACAACCACAAGTTTCTATCTTGCCATCGCTTTCACAAGATGCTCTCTTGGGGTTTGAAAGGCTAGTAGCCATTGAGCCCCTGTTAGGTCTCTGAACAGGGTTAAATTGCTTTCCCTCCTAAACCCACCAAAGGACTTAGGTTCTTGACTTAGGTATTGTGTTTCCCCTGTCTACACCTTCAAGATTTCTAGGGTTTTAGTCTTGCTCAGGCCATGTGCTGTCCGAACACCAAGTTGGTCAAGCAGCTAGGTTTCTAAACTACTCAGAAATAGTTTTAGGACTGGTGAAAAGTTCTCCTCCTAAACGGATTGCTGGGCTCTCCTCCTTATCACCATACACGGCCAAGACCTTCCCCTAAATTCTCCAAAAAGAATTTTTCAAAAATCTCTTCTCCCCTACAAGTTATTAACGTTGTCCTGTAGCCTTTCCTAGTTCGGCTCTTCACTGGCTCGCCTAGGGCAAGGCGTTTCTCCTAGCTCCTGCAACCAAAGAAAACCTAACACCTACCATATGTACAACTACCATATTTACAAGCACGGAGCCTAGGCACATTTCCCAAAAGGTCGTACAATTTGTATGGTGGGAAGGCACCCTAGGACTCCATTATTAAAAACAACCTGCTACAGGACTGAAAATGATAGAAAAACAAAGTATTTACAATCTACAAATGGAAACAATCTACCAAAGCAAAATAATGGTACACTAAGCTTGAATATGACTACCACTACATTCTACCACAAAGAAACAGTAAGATTCAATCCATTTGAAGCTCAACAAGAATGCAAAGAACAGGAAAACTGTCTTTTTAACGCTGTTTCACCAGCTTCACAAAATGCCACTTCAAAAATAAAACATCTAACCTCTTTCCAAAGTCGAGGCATGCCTTAAATAGGCTTCCAAAGTAGTTTAGATGCTTGGTTCGGGCTTCTAAATGACCTAAAAACAACCTTTGTAAAACCCGTTGTGTTTTCAGACACCTTGCCAACACTAGACAACTTAACATAATGATGTTGTAAAGTTATTGAGCACTTGTCACCTTCTTTCCCAATGATTAAACACAACCCTAAGCACCTAAAGCAATGGTCAACATGACCTTATGATAGCACAACAAAATTTAGACTTCAAACAAAATAGTCCTTTCCAGTGCTCACGCACCATATATAGATAAGAATATTGCTAATTTCCAATGCGAAATAAACCTTCAATTAAAATTAAGGTAGGTGACATTTAATTACAAGAATAAATCCTATCATAATCATTTAATTCAATACCCTAGCTATATCATTTTATTTTTTAGGTTCTAGCACCCACTCTGCCTCAATATAATTATACTTGTGATAATATTGGTATATATATACGTGCACAATTAAATTATACATTATGCTACAAGAGATCCCTGAATATACAGTAAGAAAAATGAAAACGTACTACCTTCTACCTCCACCGATTTAATTACATATGGTCAATAAAAGAAATCTTATTACTATTCTATTCTCTATCGATATGCAAAAGACTCAGTCTATAATTTAGTCACATATGATGGATGCAGAAAAACAATGAACAAAAGAAAACATAATCACAAGGGATTAAGTACAAATCATATGGTAGGGAAAGGCTCATATTTCAAACAACCCTCTCACAGGAGATCTCACTTTTCTTTACTAGCATAATCACAGTAGTTATCTAACACATATACTATGGACATATGAAGTTTTCAATGCAGGGGGATAGATATCGTGCATTCGTAACAAAAAGTAAAATACTTATAAATGTTTGTATTTGACAATATTTTATTTTCAAGTGCTACAACTACGATAGATTGTTAGAAGAAACAAGTAGGATATTTAAATCTTTAAAATTTTCTTATTAAGTTCAAGCGCCGCAGCTGAGATAGGATGACAGAGAGAATATTTAAACCTTTAAACTTCCTATTATGTTCAGGTGCGATGGTTGAGACAAGTTGTCAATGAAATCAAAGAGATTATTTAATCTTTTTAACTTCCAATTATGTTTAGGTGCGATGGCTGAGACAGGTTTACAACGTTCTTATGGAGGATGTTGGTGATGCTAAATGAAACAATCTGAAAGATAAGTTTACACTATAATGATACACACCAAAATCTAATATCCTGAAATAACGAAGGGACATACATTTATTCAAGTGCTGAAAGGTATAATGAGGAAGCATAGATAGGACACGTGAACTATTTGACAAAATGCTACAAATAAATATGGACTCACGAGTTGCAAACTTTGAGACTCCTAGCAGTATTTATATGTTACAGAACTTGCCTTTAGAATCAAGGATTCATGATATATCAGCCATGTGGTATAAATGATTAAATCCCACAGTCATCTGTAGCAATGAAAGAGTCTAAAAAGACAGAGAGAGCCGCGCAATAGCATTTGGTTTGATAAACATGGCCCCAATGCATCTATTATGGGTTTTAAGAACTTTAGAGTATGTTCTGATCACCACACTGCATCTAAATTCATCTCCAAGATTGTTGCAAGAGAAGTTTCCCTGAGAGATATGGACCATCCCTCTCATTCAAATAGGTATGATGCTCTTGAGGATAATATGGGTGGTACAAAAAGGTACAGCCTGAAAGATGGGCTTGCACTAATATTATTTCACATAAAGACAAAGGACAGGAGGAAGGTAAATTCAACACTACTGTTATGAAGGAATTATTTAATCATTCTACATGTATCGAAGAGCACAAGAGGACAAAAGTCTTTGATTGAGAAGAAGCACTCTGTATACACTAAAGAAAGCAAGGCGATATGAAGGGACACCAATGGTAATCAGCCTCATCAATGCAAACATCATATTGGAAGAAGCATTGAGCACCTTGAATGGATGGATGACATACCATAAAGTAGAAGAAGCAAATGCAATTAAAAGGTGTGAGACTGAATTCCTCAGCCCGATACTATCCCAATTCATAAAATCAAATGTGGTTCAAGAGAGTAATTGAGATCCTTAAGAATAAAATCAAACAATGGATACTCGTCTATGGGTTGAAAATGAAGGTGCTAAAATACACAGCTACAAACAAAACACAGATCTCAACACTCTTGTGAAGACGAGGCTAATTAAAACAAATTTAAATACAAAATATATATATCATATGAAGTATCAATAAGATTCATAGTACTTTTAGATGCTGTAAATAAAATATGTCCACACCTGAATCGAATTCCAATTAGTGTGTCAAAGCCAAATGACTCCAATTTCCTATTCAGGAAGAAAATATGATTGGGAGCATACCCTGTATAACAACCCCAGAGCCCCCTTTGAAAAGAATCAATCCCCCTTCCAACAAACGCCCAGTGAGTGCCTGCCCAAACTGAAGGGAGAGAATTCTTTTTTTTCTTAGTTTCCCCAACGGTGAAAGTTTCCTCTTTCACAATTCGTTTGAACTTTGCCTATTCAAAGAGGAAGATTTTTCTACCTTTTAATTTGCTTTCCATATCAGTTTTAATCTTATCATGATGTTTTATTATTATTTATTTATTTAGCAACAAACTATTCTTTTCCCAAACTTCTCCAAAAAAATTCCTTTTAAAGCAAGAATCCCTCACAAAAACAAGTGAAAATCTCCCATAACCTTCGAGTTTCTTTTTCCATGATATCTTCACAATTAGGAAAGATCTTGCATGTGAAACTTTCTATTCATTGTTTGCTTTTCTTTCACTTCATCGTTTATCCTTATTGATTTTAATATTTTATTTATTTTTATTTCCATTTTCAATTAAAATCTAATTTATCTTTATTTAGTAACAAGCTATCTACTTTCCATTTTTTTATTTTTATCTTTTTAATAGCCTTTCTTGCTTTTATAATAATTCAAACTTTAGTTCAACTTTTAATATTTTATCCACTTTAATATTTTCTCACTTTAAAATTAAATTCAATCATTAAACAACAATTATCTTTCCTAATGAAAGTCATTTACTTCCAATGTTAATATAATTAACATTTCTTATAAGTCTAATTCTTTATTTAATTCTAAATAAATCAAATGACCTTATAATTAAATTAATTTTGATTAATCAAATCTAATCATAGTACTAGTGTTATAGCATCGCCTCAAACCAAATTAAATAATAAAATCACAAAATCATCAAGACCTTACCAATTCGACCAACCACATTTAAAAAAACACTTTTAACAATGAGAGCGACCACGACCACCCAAAGAACTACTTGAATGCCAGAACAAGTGAAATAGGGGACACTCACAGGCATTGCTACTATTGAGGTTGCATTAGCCCATCTCTTTCACTTCTTTGATTGGAGAACTGAAGATGAGATAGACATAGATGAGTCTTTTAGAACAACCATGCCTAGAAAAGTGCATTTGTTTGCAATTCCCGCCTAGAATATACGTTTAAATGCACCTTCTTCCATCAAAATATAATTACTATTAAAAATTGATTAGTACCTTTTCACTAAAATTATGTAAACCATGACTTTTGTAAATAAATATTTATCTCATTATGAGAAGAATAAATAATAATATTGTAGTATATACCCATTGTACATAAAAACATAGCAAATTATCTCTTTTAAATCATGTTTATAATAAAAATAAATTTATTATTATTAATATTTTTAAGTTATGCTTCAAAATTTAATAATTTTTTTTTTATAATGTGTATAAATGAAATTTGTTTACTTTGTCTTTTATGTGAAAATTATATCTCTTCTTCCTATTTATTAATCAATTGATGGATATTAGTATATGTTGAAGAATATTAAAAGAATATGTTTTTCAACTACTTAAATTATTATATAATTGTAAATTAATAATTTTTAATATATGATTTTTTGTTTGGCATGTTCAATATATTATAATCTAAAATTTAGTTTTTTCTTATTGCATTAAATTTTGAGAAAATTATTTATTGAATAATTAATTTAACTATAATAAAGAGATCAAGATCAACATATTTATACACAAATTAATCTTGACAATAAAATATAAAAATATAACTAAATATTATATAAGAATCAACAAACTTATTTAATTAATAATTAAAATTTAAAAAATACTTATATATTTTTCTTGTTCTCTTACCCAAAATATGCATTATATGAAGATGAACTATTTTTTATATATATTATTTTAAAAAAATTAACAATTAAGAATTTTATCCTTATTTTATTTCTAAATGTATAATATTCATCTCTTATTTGAAATCTACCATAAATTATTTTCTTAAGTATATATTATTTAAAAGACATCTTAAAGAGTGAGTTATTAGTTATAGATATAAAATTCTCTATAGAATTAAGTTTCATTGTTATTCTCATTCTCATATTATGTAGAAAAATATAGTAATATTACATAATTACATTTATTCCATAACAAGAGAAAAAATAAAAGGAAATTTTTTATTATAAATATTTCATTTTTATTGTAATATTACATAATTGTATTCACACCATATAAAAAGATGAAACTAAAAGAAGAAAAAGTAGTATAGTTGTACCATTGTTAATTGTAAGGAGTCAATTGAAAAAGGACCTAATGTAGCTTAGGAATTCTATTACAAAACCTAGATTCTCTAGTAATATTGAAGGACAATTAAATTTTAAGAAGGGACAACACTTGAAATGGGGATGAATTTATCTATTATAGGAATCATCAAATATAACACGTATTGGAATTTTAAATGTTTAAATTTTGAATCATTTTACTATTTAAAATAATAAAATAGATTATATGCACAAGCATTGAGAATAAAATAAATCAAATGCGAAGATTAAAAATATATATCTATAAAAGTAATTTCACGATAATTACTTTGTATTTTCCTAAACAACCAAACCCACACTCATCATGGTCACCATGTTAGGTAATGAATTTGTTGAGAAGGATTGTGAGAATATATTAATATTGGTAGCATTTAAATAGTTTATGTAAAACTTGTATTTACTCAAGTCTCATTAAAATTATTGTGTGTGTTTGTGAGTGTGTGTGTGTGTGAGATCCACACTCATCATGGTCACCATGTTAGGTAATGAATTTGTTGAGAAGGATTGTGAGAATATATTAATATTGGTAGCATTTAAATAGTTTATGTAAAATTTGTATTTACTCAAGTCTCATTAAAATTATTAAATCTAGATAGAATATATCTGTGTGTGTGTGAAAAATACATTGGTGGGGATGATAATGTAACACAAAAAAAAGAATGAAAATACATATAAACATCTGAATTTAAAAAATCTCATTTTAAATTTCTCTCATCATAAATTTATAAGAATGTTACAAAATAATCTTGAAATATGTTTCTAAAGTTATATATTGATTTTTTTTTTTAAATTATATTTTCTTTTATCTTTGTTGATGTAACACTCTACTAAGAGGTATTCATTTTGTGTATCTTCTTAAGGCATATAAGGATGATTCCAATGTCATTTGACTCTATTTTTGGTTAGATTTATACCATTTTAAAACATTAGCTTGTCTTAAAAATACTTTACAACTTAATGTGATTTTTGAACTCTTTTATAGTGATTATTTTGGCATCAATATTATCAATTAGTTTAAACATATGATATAAATGTGTTACCCCCATAATTGAATAATCCTAATTAAACTTTGTCTACAAATTGGTAATGGTCATAACTTAGGGGATACAAGTTTGTTTATACCTCAGACTCATATCATTTGTCCATTTGAAAATGTTGGTTTACCTATGTGGTCATATAAGGTGAATTTTGCCTAATCCTTCACTCATTTTGATCCTATCAAGCCAAAAACAATTAAATATACTAAGAAAAAATTTCATGTCAAAACACCTTCTCGATTAGAAGATTTAAATGGTTTAAATTTTTGGCAGGTAGTTTATGGAAATAGTTAAAATATGAGTTTTAGATACCTAAAGAAAAAATAAATGATAGTTTATTCTCTAGACTTGTTAGACACCAACTCGTTAAATTTTCATGTAAATATAAACATTCACTTAAAAGTAGTTAAAAAAATCTATTTTTTCATCTTCATGGTTATTAAATTTCTAAGTTGAAGCTTTAAATATTAGAAAACTTTTTGAAAAACACATTTGATCTTAAAAAAACTATCTAAATTTTATAAATTTCATCAGATTATAAAATTGAATCGGACTTTGAAAAGATTTTCAAAAGCTTGTTGAAACCCAATCACAACGTGATTGTGAGAACTACCTAAGAACTGGACATTCATTTTAAGAGAAAAAATAAAAAGGAAATGTTAATGCATCGGAAGTTTGAAGAGGTTTTAGAAACTCTTTCGAGTCGAAAAATGGTTGTGAGAACCACATAAAAATTCGACACTTTTCTCATAATATTGGAATATTATGAATACATCCAAGCTTTACGTAAAAGGTTTGTGAATATTGGAGGTACCCGAGAGAGTTGAGGAAGCCACTCGAAAGCCCGACGTAGCCGAAAATGTTGCATGACCTATGAAGACAACTCAAGGAAGCACAGACGAAGCACATGAACCGTTTTATCTTATGGCTGCCATGATTGATGGATATATATAAGAGAAATTTGTTTGAAGGGCTTCAAACAGCAGGATAATTTCAATTTGCAAATGCAACTCCAGATTCCTCAACTCTCCTTGCGTCCTCTCTGCTCTATACTAATATGGAAGCTTTGCAACATAGTACAGACATCCACCACCATAAAAAAGATAAAGGAATAAGGATGCATACAGAATCGATTTGATGATACGCTGCAAAATAAATTCTCAGTTGTGCTGCTAGGTATTATCTCTTGCTTCTCTAGTCACACATATTTTATTAGCAAGCTCCTCCACCACATATCTTGTTCAATACAAAACAAGCGTCTCGACATCCATCAATTCTCAGGCTAATTCAAATAGCATGATTATCCATCTGTATTCAAGCTAAGATATCAGGTATCAATAGGTCGTTGGAATTGTCTCTGTGAAAGATTTTCAGAAGAGCTCTAGATGTATCTATCAACATACAGGTACACTCAAGCTCCATTACCATTGAAGTCGTGTGAAGAAACCTAAAGATTTGTGCTAAATTGTCTGGTCCAAACATTGGTGGAATGGATTTATGACATACATGATCTAGGTTCTTATTCACTTGTCAAATGGAAATTCTAATCTTTCAGTAGAGAAAAGGATAGTTTTCATGGTTATATTGCAGTCTTCATGGGAGACAGTCAGCTATGAGGATTTCGTTATTGGATTCAAAAAACGCTCAGAATTTGATTATAATTATAAGATACATGCCTGGGAGTTTGGAAATGAGTTGAGTGAATCTGGTATTGGAGCAAGAGTAATGGTAATCTGTATGCTCCTGATATAATCGATACTGATCGAATTTTGAAAGAAATTTATAATCATTGTTGATAGGGAATCTTGGTTTCAGACCATTTTACAAGAAACGACCATCTTCTGGACACGGCATTGCGTTGGCTTTCGGAGGATGTGTAGACCAAAGACAAGATGGGATTTTGCAGATGGAACAATCATTTCAAATGCTAATATTTTTGTGTGCCTAATATAGTGAGATATGTCATCGAGCAATCTGTGACCTTGACACAAATCCAGTCCCATCAACTGGGGATTTCAAGCCGAAGTCCGTGATCTCATGACACAGAGTATCCATTTCTAAATTGGTGTGGTAATGAGCATGTTCCTATTGAATTTTCCTTCTTTGATGGTAACAGCCAACCACTAACCGATGGGACAGCCAGTATTCAAATGTATTTGATGCAAATTTTGATA
>VDFB02154871.1:0-27178 GCA_007258455.2 Sequoia sempervirens | reverse complement strand
ATTAATTATTTTGTCTTGTGGAGTTGAAGATAAGTTATTCGATATCGTCTAAACAAGAATTCAATGTGTTAACAAATTTTTGTGTTACATGTTTAATGAACTACATATTCATTTGGAGTTTTGATGTGTTAGGTCTAACTCTAGACAACCTAATTATGAATTGGTGTTAAGAAGATTAAATGTGTTGTGAATGCTATGGATCTATCTTAGGTCCATGCTGACTAGTACCATATGTAAGATGCTTGTGTTGGGCATAAAGATGAATATTATTTTGAGGATAATGTCAATAGACTTGGCTTTGATGTGATATGGGGTTTCTCTAATTAGGTAGACCTAATTAGTGAAAGTGAGGTATACAATATATATGTAAGACATTTTTGTGAAGAAGAAAAGCAAGAAAGAAGTGTGCAAAAAATATGTGAGATAAGAAGAGGGATGAAAGTTAGAAAATGCAAATGTATGATATATGGGCAGATAGTACATTTACAATGAAGTGTTTTATATACTACACTTCACCAAAACTAAACTCTAGTACAAGGAAGGTGCATTCTATCTCAGTTCATCTCTTGGCAGTGAGCCTTAATTTGCTTTATAAATTATTTTAGGTGGTGAGCCTTCATGGATAGTGTGTCCTGGAAGTGAGCCTTTGTAATATTCTATATCCAGATATATTATATTGTGAGCTAATCCTCACCGTGTTTTTTCCCATTTTTGGTTTTCCACGTAAAAATATTGGTGCTCATGTGTATTATCATCTTTTGTTGATTCAATGCTTTCACTAATTGTTATAGTTATAATTATGCTATTACTTGGATGGATATTTTGTAAATGGTTTGATGGAATATTGATTCACCCCACCTTCTCAATATTCTAGTGTCCATCACATTTAATATTTGTTAAGTTAGTTGTCTCATGTTATAAGATTAAGACACATATCATCATCTTGTCTAATCCTATATCTCACCTTGTCCATTTAAGTGAGTCCCTTGTATATTTGTATCATAATATATTAAGAAAGCTATTATATTTCCATAATCTCTTGTAGAAGGTTATCTTTTGTTCTGCAGGTGACTCTAGGGTGTGAACTAATTTTTAGCACCTAAAAAATATGCCTTTGTGGTTATATTTTATATTTGGTGATTAATTGATTGAGCCCTTGTGAAGTCATTGATGTATTTAGTGTTATAAAAATATGACCTCAAAAGTGGGCATTGGGAACACACCATGGCTTTGGTTTTCCATTATTTTAGTGAAACCACTTATGTGTGTTTCTTCTCTCCTTTCCCATATAGTGGAGGTATGAGACAATGTTTTTATATCATTGTTTAAAGGTACAAAAATGATGATCGAATTTTGTTAGAGTGTAAAGTGTATTATGTTGATATTGTATCATGTACATCAAGAAGATTAATAGATAGTTTTCCCCTTTCTATAGTAGATATTTTTCTAAAAATATTTATCCACATAAATATTATGCCACTATGGTTTGTTGATTTTTATCTTATTGTTGATTTTTTGCTTCTTCACATAATATTTTATGGTAATACACATGATTAATTAATTATTTTAGATTTACACACTTTGAAGAATATTTTATTGTGGTAGTTTTAATATGTTTCTCAACACAAAAACATCTTCATCTACATCATAGTTTGAAGAAATTTTGTGCTCTAGTGGAAAAATACATCAATTGAAGAGATGAGTTAATCATGTTTTTGTGTTCTTGTCTTTAAGATTAACACAATTTTATATTCTCTTTAGTAATGGTTTTCTTATCTTAAATTTTTTTAAGATAATATTTTTTTATTTTTTGTTATTTATAATTCTTTTAGGGTTTAGGGTTTAGGTGGAAGGTGAAGAAGGCCCTCTTCTGGGGACATGAGCCATCAGTGAGATACCACTCTGTAAGATCCAGAAGTCTAACCTTGTGACTGAACCTACTATCCAAGGGACAGTCTCAGGTAGATAGTTTCTATGGGGTGTAGGCCTCCCAAAAGGTAACAAAGGTGTGCAAAGGTTTCCTTGGGCTAGTTAGAAATCAGTCGTCAATTACGAAGGTAGAAGGGAGCTTGACTACAAGACTGGCCCATGGAGCAAGGATGAAAGTCGGCCTTAGTGATCTGATGGTGCTAAGTGGAAGGGTCATCACTCAATGGATAAAAGTTACTCTAGGGATAACAGGTTGATCTTCCCTAAAATTTCACATCAACGGGAAGGTTTGACACCTCAATGTCAGATCTTTGGCACCCAGGGTGGTAGTATGTTCCAAGGGTTGGGTTGTTCACCCATTGAAGTGGTACGTGAGCTTGGTTTAGAATGTCATGAACCCTAAACCCTAAAACCCTAAAATCTTAAACCTAAACCCTAAACCCTAAACTTTAAACCCTACACCATACTAAATCAATTTTAAAAACTAAATTATGTGATATATTGAAACCTCTAACCTAATTTATCAATATCTATAACCATGATACAACCACATCAATGATGTATCTCCTATTCTCATAGACCATAGTATTCAAGCTCTTAAAAAAGCATACTTATAAAGATAAAATATTACTTTTTAGAAATTTTTTACTTTTAATTTATTGTTAGACTAAAAGGAAAGGTCCTTTAATAGTCCAAAAATATCTTACTCCTTGCAGGATTTGAAATTGTGACCTCTCTTTCAAGAGTATAATTTCTCCACCACTATACAATCTCAAGTGTACAAGTAGTATGACCATTTTGTTCTCTTAAATGTACAAAAAGTCATTTCAAGCATTAATAAATTTAATATATTTTAAAAAAATAAGTTTCTTTTAAAATTTCAAAGGGAAATAATTATAAATTGTTTTTATTTGAGTACAAATAATAAATTTTAAAATTTAGTTTAAAATATAAAAAAATCCATTCTATTACATTTAAATATTTATGAATTTATTGAAAGTGTAATCATATAAATTTACATGACATATTAAATTGTTTTAAATTTATAAAATATTATGTTTCACTATTATTTTTGGAATTATAATCAACTTAAACTAAAATATTGATTTTTTTTAATTTAATATGATATTTTAAATTTTATAAAAAATTATAGATTAAATTGGTAAATATGTTTACTCATATATTTTATGTTTTAAAGTTTATATATAAATCTCCATAAAACATTTAATCTAAAACTATTGTATCATAGATATATACAAATGTTTATATAATAATTTTTTAATTAATATGCACATCTTACAAAAACTCTTTGAACAATTTGCTTTGGAAAAAATATAATTTTCAAATAAAATACATATATTTTGTAGGTAAAAATGATCTTGAGGGCCATACCCATTTATTAACTTTGTAGAAAAAAATAATAATAGATAGTAGCTCCACAAAATGGATCATATTCAAAAAAAAAAAAAAATGAGGTGTCTTAAAATAGAATACTAAAAGACTAATACATACATTTTTAAATCAACTATAATTCATACTATCATCCATATACATCAATCAACTATAATTCATATTATCATCAATATACATCTATAAATGTATATGTTTTGAACATAGATAAATTTATACAAAGCTACCCTTAAATGATGCTTTAATAATAAATTCCTATCCTTAAATGATGCTCTAATAATAAATTCCTATACATTTTAATCATGCTCGAATGGAGCAACATGTGAGGCATCCTTTGATGGGAGAAATATGTCTTGAAATAATGATGGACACGAGATATGGTTCCATAATTTGAAATCACTCCTTAAATTCTCTATATATAGTAATCAATAATAAAGTTGGCTAGTGTATTTTTGTGGGAATTGTACTCTCTTAAAATATGTTTGATAAATATTCAAAGTTATTAATCATGGACCACATTTAATTAATATTTTTTTTATTTTTCAATTTTATGTTCCTTTCTTCTTTAGTACATTGATGATAATCTATGAATCTCCCTCAATTTCCAAATTTTTAATACCTAGATAACTAATTGAAAGTAGTACAAGTGCCTCCATCTAATTATTCATTATATTCTCCAATTTTTTTGAAGTGGCTCCAATCAAGTATCCTTCATGATCTTTCATGATACACCCCATTCCAAAGATGCTTGGATTTCCCCTAGAGAGCCATCAAAATTTAACTTGCACCACCCAATAATTTGAAGATTACGCTTGACATCCTTTCTATAAAATTGACGAATAAATATTTTTTAATTTAAAATTACTTTAAATTAAACTGTACATTTTAAATTAAATATTTTAAATACATGTATTTTAAAAATTTATTTCTAAAAGATACAAATAACACTATTATAAAACCACTTAACTCAAGAAATCAATATTTAAACCCTTAGAAAAAAGGTTGATGCATAAAAAATAAATAATATAGGCCCATAATATAATTAATAAAAAAAATTCTTGACATTGTCATTTACTACCTTGATTTGGATTTTGTGATGCTTTATTATGACTCAACTCATTACAAGTTTTTCTTAATTTTCTATTTAAGTGTTGTATCAAACAATTGGAGCATCTAGCTTCATTGCCACAATAGATAGGTTTTATAAATTTTTACTTGTGTATAGTCACCTAAAATATGAACCTCTTTGTATGCCATTAATTAATTAAATTATTATTATTTAATTAATTAATTTCATCCTTTCTCCATTTTATCTTTACCTTTAATTAAATAAATATTTATTATTTATATAATTATTTTACCATTGATCCCATGAATTAAATAAATATTATTATTTATTTAACTAATTTTGCATTCATCTTTATCCTTGTCCATTTAATCTTAACCCTTAAACTTGTTCACATGGATCACAATCTAAAATTGTCATCATGTGACAAGTGTCCCTTTCACATGTCTAACTCCTTATTGCATTCATTGAACTTAGACACCTTCCCAAAAGTCAATCTAACTTTTCATCTCATCCATTGATTTTATATTACACCTCTTAATCCTGTCCATTCACATAAAGATGATGCCCTAATCCATCCATCTTATCTCTCATGTGACACTTGTCACATGACTACTTCTTTGAGCTTAGCTGTAATCCTCAATCAATCTATCCTAGCCTTTGATTTTGTCTCTCACCCCTATCCTTCATCATAAAGCAACTCTATTATTGTTAACCTCATGTTGTTTTTCTATTTCATTATTGCAATCATATCAAGGTTATGCCAGTTTAGCAGTCCACATCATATCATAATCTAGAGCAGATCAAACAGAACTTGGATGTATTCTAATTCATCTCAATCTACCTCAAACCAATTTAGCAAGGTTACTTCATCAAGATTTAGAGGTAAATTTCTTATAGACTTCATTTTTCCTTCTAACTGAAACTCTTCTAAATTGTTTATTGTTGCAATATGTGCTGATGCCTTCCAGTTTGAACATTTTGACCTCTTTTCCTAAAGCACCACCTTTAGACCCCAAAATTAATATAATATTATTTATTTCAATATCTTCTTAATTGAGTGCAGTTGATTTTTTTCAGGTATTTCAGATTGTAAGTAAAGTTGGGATGGAAACTGGACAACAAAACTGGGCATGTGGAACCTCTGAAAACAGTGGCAGTAGAGGTAACATCATGAAGAAGACAGATGAATTAGGTAATAGTAATACACAAAACATAGAGAAAAATTTTGCTCCCAAGCCACCAAGGGGTCGCATAGGTCGCCCTATTGGATCAAAAAATAAGTGTAAAAATACAACAAATCATCAAAATGCAATGAATGTTAATTTTTTGGAAATTACAGCTGGTTATGATGTGTTAGAGTGTTTAACTCAGTACTGCAAGAGGCATGGCATAGATGTGGGTGTTTTTGGAGCACGTGGAACTATGGGCTTTGCAGCAATTTATCAACCTTGGAGGCAGCTTCAATTCTTGCCTAATCAAACTGAAATAATATCCCTGTCTGGATACTGTTCTCCTTCCTTGTGTTCTCTGACTGTAGCTCTTGGTAGCTCTCAGTTCAGTGTTGAGCAAGGATTCGTTGGCAGCAGGCTTTCTGGTAGCCGGCTTATAGCAAGCACTTCTGTTTTTATTACTGTTGCTCCTTATGTCAATCCATCGTTTCATAAGGTTAGTTCTGATGGTGAAGATGAAAGTAGTAGCAACATTATCTATACTTCTGATCGTCCCCATAATTCCAAACATCCACGTGCAATGGCTAAAGGAGACGTTTCATCTCTGGGTGCATCTCCAATGAATACTTTGTTGCCGAACATAATCAATGCTACCCTTCTTGAAAATACTCCTCAAATGGCTGGAGGTAAGTGTTGTTACAAGTTTATTATTCTTTAGTTTTGAACATTTTAGATTATAAGATGCCTTTATAACTGTTAAGGGATAATGGCTTATAGTAAATCTAATCAACATTTAAAAGGTTCATAGGCTTCACTTTTGGGGGTTGTTCTGTATGCTGCATCTTGTAGTTTTTGGCATTTCAAATTTCTGAAAGAATATACAGGTAGACATTACACGGGTAGAATTATAAAATATTGGCTATCAGCCTTACAATAGAATGGAAGGTATTGTGGCTGTCATATAAAGGGATGAGCCTTGGTGCGAGTCTAAGAAGTAGCTTGTGTCTTACAAGAACCTGGCCAATGATATAATCTTGATGACCATATCTAAGACTGATTAATGCACAAGTAATTTCCATCTTAATTTTTTTAAAATTCAAGAGTCTAATGATAAAACTTTTCAAAGCAGAACTTTCGGTGACTAGACGTGCAGTGGCTAAAGGACACGGTTCATCTTTGGGTGCATCTCCAGTAAATACTTCTTTGCCAAATACAATCAATACCGCCTTTCTTGAAAATGCTCCTCAAATGGCTGGAGGTAAGTGTTGTTACCAGTTTACTATTCTTTAGTTTTGAACTTTCTAGATTAGAAGATGCCTTCATAACTGTTAAGGGATAATGGCTTAGTGTAAATCTAATCAACATTTAAAAGATTCATAGGCTTTAGTTTTTGGGTGGTTTTCTGTATGCTGCATCTTGTGGTTTTTTGCATTTCAAATTTCTGAAAGAATATGCAGGTAGACACTACGCAGGCAGAATTATAAAATATTGGCTATCAGCCTTACAATAGATTGGAAACCTTACAATAGAATGAAAGGTATTGGTTGTGTTATATAAAAGGATGAACCTTTGTGGGAGTCTAAGAAGTAGCTTGTGTCTTACAAGAACCTGGTCAAGATTATAATAAATTCCACCACCATTTTTTTTAAAATGAGAGTCTAATGATGAAACCTTTTATAGCAAAACATCCGGTGAATACACTCAAACGATGGACTGGGAGATGGGTGCATTTGATTACAAGGAAAATTATTTCCTTTAATAGATTATTCCTATGCCAAGAGATGTAATAAACTGGATTGAAAACATCAGTGTATGTTTCTGACAAATCAGCCTTCTTTTCATCCTCATTCTTCGAAACTCCAGTTCAAACAGTTCATGAAAACTCTAAAGTTCTAGGTCAGGCAGAGAATGGCATGAGGTTAAGATATGGGTGGCGAATTTCAGTTCAACATAAAGCATTGCACATGAACATTACAAAGCAACTATCTCTTTGTAGCGCAGGTGGCAACACTTTAAGAGGATGTCATGCTTCAGAGACACGACCTGACACAAGAGGTCTCAACTTTTAGAATTATATTCTTTCAATGAGGAGCCTATATTCTATATACTCTCGTACAAATCCTTGGATACCAAGCAGTGTGGAAGGTTCATAGTTCAAGGTGGACAAGAAGACATTGACGACCACATGATATATAATAGAAAGTGAATAGCAAGTGGATTCGAAATGTTTTCAAGGATATATGCACAATAAATGATTTATATTTCTAAAATTTTAGTAGTTTATTATAATCAAAGAAGATTATGGATTTATAGGTTAAAATAGGAATTTTTGATCATTAGAGTCCCATGAATTAATTTTGGTTAAAAATCTCTTTCGTGCCTCGATATGAACTCTGCAATTTTCGTTGTTCCCATATCGATTTTTTATTGAAAGAGAATTCCTTTAGTAAACACTTCTTTCAAGCATTTAAAACTCTATTTACAGCAATCTTTCTCAATAGAAAAGTTCCTATAGTGAAAAAAATTATTATCTAATGGGTACTGTATAATTGGAAAATTAAGGAAATCTATCTGGAAGCCAGAGAAGAGAAGAACCTATTGCCAACAAGACACAATCTAAGCACAATTTTAATCCCAGATCACATAAAAGCCTTGAGATAAGCCCATATCATACTGGATTTTCACTGCTGAAGCTATAGTCTGGACTGTTCTCGTAGTCTCCATAATCAAAGTTTTGAGCATAGCTTAAGGCATCATAACCAAATCTTTGTACTTCCCTTGGCTAAATCATTCTCCTTACTTCTGCTCTAATTTTTCAGAAAAGATGCCTCCAACTAATTCTGCAACACCCCACCAATGCTTCATCATCCTCCATCATAAGGCCTCTGTACAAACTAGCCTTATTTGCAATAATCCACTCCCTTCCCCATTGCCAAAACTTTCTATGCATGCCCAATGCGCTCTTCTTTGTATATAAGGATTCTCCACGGTCAGATTCATCATCAATATGATGATATTCATCTGCCCTGAGACAATATCCCATGATCCAAGGGCTCCTCTTTACTTGCCTACACTTTAGCATACTGCTTCTCCTATATTTCTCTATGCTTTTGAAGACCCAGATTCATTTTGTAGAAATGATGCCACACAGACCATTCATAAATGCTCTTGCCATCCAATGCTCTGATAAATGCTTGCGCAGATCGCCAAAGAATTATTGTGCCAGGCAGACACTCAACCAGAAGAGAGGAAAGATGAATTATTGTCAGGGGAATCTTAAAGAGTACTTTTTCACATGTTTCTCAACAGTCTTCAACAGAAATTTGCATCAACATCACTAGAAGTAAACATGCTACCAACAACTACATTAATAATATGCAGGTAGACTTTATAAAATACATTAAGCAGGCATAATTTATAAAATATTGGCTATCAACCTTACAATAGAATGGAAGGTATTGTGGTTGTCATATAAAGGGACGAGCCTTGGTGGGAGTCTAAGAAATAGCTTGTGTCTTACAAGAACCTGGCCAATGATATAATCTTGATGACTATATCTAAGACTGTTTGATTAATACACAAGTAATTTCCATCTTAATTTTTTTTAAATGAGAATCTAATGATCAAACCTTTCAAAGCAGAACTTTCGGTGACTAGACGTGCACTGGCTAAAGGACACAGTTCATCTTTGGGTGCATCTCCAGTAAATACTTCTTTGCCAAATACAATCAATACCACCTTTCTTGAAAATGCTCCTCAAATGGCTGGAGATAAGTTTTGTTACCAGTTTATTATTCTTTAGTTTTGAAATTTTTAGATTACAAGATGCCTTCATTACTGTTAAGGGATAATGGCTTAGTGTAAATCTAATCAACATTTAAAAGGTTCATAGGCTTTAGTTTTTGGGTTGTTGTTGTGTATGTTGCATCTTGTGTTTTTTTTGCATTTCAAATTTCTGAAAGAATATGCAAGGTAGACTTTATAAAATGCATTACGCAGGCAGACTTTATAAAATATTGGCTATCAGCCTTATTATACAATGGAATGTATTGTGAGCCTTGATGGGAGTCTAAGAAGTAACCTGTGTCTTAAAAGAATCTGGTCAATGATATAATCTCGATGACTATTATTTAAGGTGGTTTCACTTTATTTATTTTTTCTGTCTTTAAGAAACCTGATCATATGAATCTGATAAGTAGGAGGAATTCTCTGCAGTGTGTCAAGTCTTATATTAATATCAAGATTCAATTTTATAGTTTATGAATCAAATTCATTGACCCATATTTCATTAGTAGGTGGAATGTACCCATTTATTTTGGGAATGAATGGTGCACTTAGCATTCATTGCATCTAGGTGATACACATGGGTGAAGTATTGGAACATCCCAAAAGGTCATCCATTTCAATACTACTTCGACTCAAGTATACTTAATCACCTATATGCAATGAATGCTAAATGAACTATTCCTTAATGAAGATGATTTTGATAATTTGTGATATTCCATAATCTTCCATGTTAAAAACTGAAGGAATAAGATGGGCTTTACATCTACACAATACTCAAAATGCCTGTTGAATGAAGAATTTGGTTCATTTATGCCATCTGTTATGATTTCTACATATCACAATGAATTGAAAAATACACCTCAGGTATGACAAATCTTTGAAGTGGTTGTTGTTGATAGCATCTTAGAAATGTTCAGAACTGTAATGAAATGAGGCACAGTGAGAGTTTACACAGTAATTATTGTTGGGAAAACAAATCCAACTATAGTGGGCAAAGAATGAAAACATGCATAGCTAAAAGAAGAAAATCACAAGGAGACAAAAATAATATATATTGGATTTTCTATTTCATCAAAAGGATTACATTAAAAATCTACAAACAAAAACTCAAAGCAAAAGCTCTATACATTCTCATTCAAAAATTGTGCTAGTTTTGGTGCATCTTCCTTCTGTGTGCTGCTGCGTGCTGGACACATTCCGAAGCATTGGAGCACTACCAATGTTCTCTGCTATTGCAGGTTCTCCTGAACTTCTACTTTCTATAGTTGTGTGTTCTATTGAACATCCCTTGTTTGCTTCTACAAAAACTTTCTGTCTCTGTCTCCTTTTACATTCTTCTCCTCTAAAATAATCATTCTATTCTTCTTTTGTCTTTTGTTTCCTTTCCAAAAACTGGTGCCCAATTCAAATTCAACCACCACAATTAATTTTCTGTTGTCCAACAAGGTGGTCAGACATGACAAGGGGGAAACTGCCCAAATTTGATTTCATCTGATGGGGCATTTAATGCATTTTCCCGTTGCAGCTCAGGATTACAAATTCCAACACTCGCCCTTAATCTTGATCCATTCTGCTCTTCATTGTCATTTAAAACTTTTGGTGCAAAACTTCTGGAGCAAAGTTTCTAGTGCAAGAGTTTCTATTTTTCATCATTCTGCAAAACTTCCAGACCAACAGACCAGAATTTCCAGAGGACCGGCGCCAAGTTTTCGGAGCAAGCCTGTGTGCATCTGTTTTGCATTTTGGAACTGTCTTCTGAAGTTCCGGAGCATCTGTCATTTTCTGTGTTTTCCAGAACCAAAGTTCCGGAGCATGTGCGCTTTTATGAGTTTTCCATAACCAAATTTTCAAAGCATTCTTGCATACCAAGCCTATTCCTTAGGCGTTCAAAGGATTCTTTTGACAATGCCTTAGTAAAAATATCAGTGAGCTGATGCTCAAATTTGCAATATTGAAGTTGAATCTCTCCATGGTCAACCAACTCTCTTATGAAATGATATTGAATTTCGATATGCTTGCATCGCCCATGAAAATAGGATTCTTTGTCAATACAATAGAAGATACGTTGTCACAAAATATGGTTGTACCATCTTCTTGTTGCTCATTCAAATCAGCAAGGATTCTTCTAAGCCAAATAGTCTGACATGTTGTTGCATTTGCTGCTATGTATTCTGCTTCGGCTATGGAAAGAGAGACTATGGGCTGCTTCTTTGATGCCCATGATATTGCTCCTGAACCCATGTGGAACAAGTATCCTGAAGTGCTCTTTTTGTCATCTACATTTCCTACCCAATCACTATCAGTGTATCCAACTAGTTGAAACTCATTGGAGGCGGTATACATAATGCCATAGCCTTTCGTGCCATTGACATACCTTAGAATTTTTTTTCCTGCTTGCCAGTGTGTGTCCTTAGGTTGCTCCATGAACCTAGAAATTAGGCTTACCACATACATCAAATTTGGTCTTGTTGATGTCAAATACATGAGGCTTCCAACCATGCTCTTGTAGAGGATTGGGTTAACATTATTGCTGCTATCCTCTTTGCTTAATTTCAAACTTGTAGCTATTGGGGTTGGGGCTGGTTTGGTATCCAACATTCTAAATCTTTTCAAGAATTTTTTAGCATAACTTGTTTGAGAAATAAAAATGCCATGATCTATTTGTTGGACCTTTATGCCTAGGAAATATTTTAGCAAACCTAGGTCTGTCATTTCAAACTCATTTTTCATTGCCTCTTTGAAACCAACAATAAAAAGATTACTATTTCCTGTGAAAATTAAATCATCTACATACAGAATAGCAATAAGAATCTCACCATTGGCTACCTTGATGTAGAGTGTGGGCTCACTACCGCTTTTGCTAAAGCCATTACTCATAAGGTATGAATCAATTCTACTATACCATTCCCATGGTGCTTGTTTCAGCCCGTAAAGAGCTTTCTGGAGCCTATAGACCTTGTCTTCTTTCCTTGGAACTCCATAGCTAGGTGGCTACTCCACATACACCTCTTCTCTTAGCACTCCATTCAAGAAGGATGATTTCACATCCATTTGTAATACTTTCCATTTGTGTTGGGCTGCAATTGCTAAGACTGCCCACACTATTTCTAGCCTTGCAACTAGTGCATATGTTTCATCATAGTCTCTTCCATGTTGTTGTTTGTATCCCTTAACAACTGGCCTTGCTTTATGTCTTTCAACCTTACCATCAGCAATGCATTTTGTCTTATAGACCCACTTAACTCCAATGACTGATTTCCCTTTGGGTAAATCAGCAAGCTCCCATGTTTTGTTTCTCACTATAGCATCCATCTCTTCATCCATGGCATTACACCATTTTTCCTCTTTCACAGCTTCTTCAAAATACATTGGATCACTATAAAAAAACATAGCAAAATCTAAATTCTCATCAAATTCATCATATCTTTCGGTGTCATAAATTTCCCTCATGCTTCTTGTCTTTTGAGGCATCAATGATGCAAGTGTAGGATTAGAATTTTCTGGAAGTTTCTGGAGTAACTTCCCTGTTGAAAGTTTATGGAGCTGCTACTATTGTTTTCTAAAATGTTACCTTGCTATACAGTTCTGGAGCATCTCCCTTCTGCAACTTCTTCATCCTCAAGAGGTATTGAAATAGAAATACCTATATTGCTATCAATTGTTCCATCCCATGACTCATTTTCAATGAATTCAACGTCCCTGTTGATCACCACTTTCTTGGTGATGGGATTGTACAATCTGTAGGCTTTGGATTCTTCACTATAGCCTATGAAAATGTATTTTTCACCTTTTTCATCAAATTTATGCCTTTTTCTCTTTTGGCGCGAGTGCATATGCCACACATCCAAATATTCTCAAATGCTCAACACTCCATTTGCATTTCATCCACGCTTCTTGTGGGATTCTATTACGAACGGCCTTTGTGGGGCACCTATTCAAGATGTAGACTGATGTTGCTACAACATCACCCCAATACTCATTAGACAAACCTTTTTCCTTCAACATGCTTGCTACCATCTCTGTGATAGTTCTATTTTTTCTTTCAGCCACTCCATTTTGTTGTGGAGTATACCGGGTTGTGAGTTGTCTCTGAATACCATGAGATTTGCAAAAATTCATAAAATAATGAGATATATACTCTCCCCCTCTATCCGTTCTAAGGACTTTGATATAGTGGCTGCTTTGCTTTTCAGCCAAGGCCTTAAACTCTTTGAACTTCTCAAATGCAACTGATTTGTTCTTCAAAAGATACACCCAAATTTTTCTACTATAGTCATCTATGAGTGTCATAAAATAAACATTTCCTCCTAGGGTTGGGGTCTTCATGGGACCACACAAATTTGAATGCACCAACTCTAATGATGCTCTAGCTCTTCTAGAATGCCCTGATTTAAAAGGCTGCCTATGTTGTTTACTTAGGATGCATGCTTCACACTTTCCATTGGGCTCTACAATTGCTAGTAGGCCCCTAACCATATCTTTTTTAGCTAAAATATTTAAACTAGAATAACTTAGATGCCTATACCTCAAATGCCAAAGCTTGGATGGGTCTTGGATGACTATTTTGAAGGCTGACTATTGAAAGCCTATTGACTGTGCTGAGATTTGCATTTTGAGGGGAAACATTCAATTTTTTGTCATTTGAACTGCTTCCATAACTTCCTTGCTTCCATCTCTATCATAGATGATGCATTCCCCTTTCTCCATTAGCACTCTATATCCATTTTGGACCATTTTTCCAATGCTTAAGAGATTGTGTTTCATTCCTGGGGCATAGAAGACATCATGAAGCTGTCATTCTTCACCATGCTTGGTTTGTAGGAACACTATGCCCTTGCCCATGACTGGAACTTTCTCATTGTTTCCCATTTTGATTTTATACTTAATGTTGTGATCAATGGAGGAAAATAAATTTTTGTTACCACTCATGTGGTTGCTACAACCATTGTCAAAGTACCAAACTTCAGTGTTGTTTTGTTCTACAATATTGCATGCAATGAACACTTGAGACTATTTTTCATTTTCAGCCTTGTTCTCATTTTCCATGTTTGCATTTTGACTCCCTTGGTCACGTTGTTTCTTCCTGCATTCACTTGCATAGTGACCATACTTGTGACAGTAGTAACACTGCACATTGCTCTTGTCAGATCTTTGATTTGAGCTGCTATTTTTCTTTGTGTTCTAGAAGTCTGATTGGGAGGTGTTGACCTCCTTCTAACTATTTGAGCCTCCTCTTCTGGAGTTGATTCTACCTCTTCCTCTTTGACCTCTTCCTCCGCCATTTCTTCCTCTTCCCTTGCCTCTCACATTTGCTTGTGCTTTAAAGGCTTGTTCTTGGGAGGAATTTGCAGACCTATTTAGGTGTTGCTCATGGGTTTGAAGTGAACCCATTAACTCATCAACTGATAATGTTGAGAGGTCTTTTGCCTCTTCTATGGCAATAACCACTGGGTCAAATTTGTGGGTAAACTTATGAGAATCTTCTCCACAATCTTCTGCTCTTCCATAGTTTCTCCATTTATCCTCAATTGGTTAATCAAGGTGGAAGCCCTTGTATAAAAATCTAAAATGGACTCGTTGTCCTTCATTTGGATGGTCTCAAATTCTCTCCTTTGCAGTTGGAGTTTCACTGACCTGACTTTTTTAGACCCTTTGCAGGTGGTTTGAAGTATTTCCCATTCTTCTTTTGCATAACTAGCTACTACTATTCAAGGAAAGATAGCCTCAATCAAACTGAGCCTCTGTCAAGGTTGCCTCAATCAAACTAAGGGCTTTGGCATCATTTTACCTTGTCTCCTTCAACTGGTTCTTTTGAGCATTGCTCAATGCTGCAAATGCATCTGGGTTAGTCACATTTGTGAACCCATTTGCTACTAATTCCCACAAATCATTTTCTACTAAAATGGTTTTCATTTTCTTTGCCCAAATAACATAATTTTTTCCATCAAATATAGGTAGCTCCTACCAACTCCTATTGTCTCCTCCAACCATTTTGCTAAATGGGGGAAACTACAAATACCCAGATAAAAACTAGGGCTTTCCCAAATACCCAGAAACTAAAGTTATGTAACTGCACACCTAGGAAAAAAGCTAGGGCTTTAACAAACTTTAAATGCCCAGAAAATTTAGGGCTCTAGTACCAGACTATTGGGAAAACAAACCCAACTACAGTGGGCAAAGAATGAAAACATGCACAGCTGAAAGAAGACAATCACAAGGAGACAGAAATTATATATATTGGATTTTTTATTTCATCAAAATGATTACATTCAAAAATCTATAGACAAAAATTCAAAGCAAAAGCTCTGTACATTCTCATATAAAAATTGTGCTAGTTTTGGTGCATCTTCCTTCTGTGTGCTATTGTGTGCTGGACACATTTTAGAGCACTAGAGCACTACCAATGTTCTCTGCTGTTGCAGGTTCTCCTGAACTTCTACTTTTTGTAGTCGTGTGTTCTGCTAAACATTCCCTTGTTTACTTATGCAAAAAAAATTTGTCTCTGTCTCCTTTTACATTCTTCTCCTACTAGAATAATCATTCTATTCTTCTTTTGTCTTTTGTTTCCTTTCCAAAAACTAGCACCCAATTCAAATTCAACCACCACAATTAATTTGTTGTTGTCCAGCAAGGTGGTCAAACACAACAAGGGGGAAACTACCCAAATTTTATTTCATTTGATGGGGCATTTAATGCATTTGCCTGTTGCAGCTCAGGATTACGAATTCCAACAATTATTACTTCAAAAAACTAATGATACACGAACCTATTTACCTAGTTTTTTCTTGTTTTTTTTGGAAGTGTGCACTTGAACTCTATATGAACCTCAAATCCATATAAGTTTGATAGGTATCTACAAAACAGCCGCATACTGCTCGATGTTATCCAACAATTTTAGTTCATTTTAGGTCATTTCAATTTCTCCTGTAGAATTAACACTCTATCAATTTCTTTCGCCTTTGTAAATAAGTGCATCCTTATAATTTGATGCTTTTCTTGCTAGGTTATTTCTGCTAGTGATTAATTGTACATTAGTTTATTTTTCAATAGTATTATTTTGGATACATAAAAATAGGTTACCTTGTATTACAGTGATTCCTTATCAAAATTTTCTTTTAGCAAAGAAAATTTTCAAAGGGACAAATGGTAGAAAGACAAGAAAATATTGATGTAGGCATGGATATTACTAACTGCTTTTACATTATGCATTTGGAGAAAGTGCTAATAACACTTTGTAGCCATTGGACCTGTTAATAATTTCTTAGCTTTATATATTTGGTGAAAGTGTATCACAATGTGATTACTTTATTCAATATCACCTGAATAAGGTCATAAAATTTAAACTTTTCTTTTGTTTCATATTCAGCAAGCAAAGATAGCAGAGGGAAGGAGATTTAGTGGGAATCCGATAAATCTAACTAAGACCTTTGTTGATATGGCTTGAAAGAAAGGGAGAAACCAGAATAAAAGTCTACTCATAATTCAATAAAAATGTCTGACTGGCTATCAGCTAATAATTGAAATCCTTCTACATTGCTGGTATATGTATTGAAGTTTTTATGGAGGCTAACTGGATTCAGCTTCATGGACTTCAGTAAAAATGTCTTAGTATTTCTTTGAACAAGGATTATCTACTTCCAAACATGGTAGATCTTGTGACACCCCTCTGTTTTGTTATGTTTTTTTTGATAGCTCAGATACTTTGTTAGACCTTATTTTATGTTATGGTCATTCTATTGCTGACAGTTGAGCGATGATAGACTATATGGATGTGATGATACATTATATGCATGGTGATTATGTTTAATATGCTTTATGATTGCATAGATGCGTAGTTGTGATGACATTGCTATATATGCTTATTGTAGTTTAATTGATATATTATCTTGTCAGTTGATGTGACATTGTATTGGTGAAGAGAATGGTATTGCATCACTCACTTGCAAGTGCCCTATGATTTCCGCGATTCTCTCTTCACGGTGTCTATGAATTACTATTTTTATACATGTATGACTCTTGCTTGTGTTATAGGTTTGCAGGTATAGGACAACGACTTCACCTAGTTTCACAGGTTTGAGCGTGTCCACTACTCAACAGTAATGATTGGGAGATAGTAATGAGCTACCTAGTCATACCTTTACCCTAGTACAGCGTGTCGTCAGTTTGAGTCTTGGTCGTATTCCTTACCCTTGTTGTTCTATGTATTTCATTATTGTGCAAGTTTAATTTTGTAGATTAAAATGTGTGTTTGATTAAGTATTTAATTTATGGTATTATTGATGTGGAAAATTTAGAATAAATTAATTAATTAATTTAATTTAGTTATGTTATTAAGTAATTTTAATTATTTAATTAATGGGAATTAAATAAATAAGATTATTTAAATTTGTTGAAGTATATAAATTGTTAATTTTTAAATGCATGTGGTTGGAAAATATCTGTGGTGGTTGAGGGAAAAGATATTTTGTGGTGTTAACTGTAAGTTAGAAGTTGGTTATCTAATTGTTAAAATTTTATTCTCGGAGGAAAAATGAAGAAAAGAAAAGGAAATTGTGGATCTGTAAGAAAAGGAAATTGTGGATCTGTTTGAGTTTTATTTTAAAATCTTGTTGTAGAATTCTTGGCTGTGGTTTATTGTGTGTTCTAGAAAGTGGCAATTTGAAGTTACAGAAAAGCTTGGAAACAATTATGTAACAGGTTCCTTTATTGTTTTTGTGAATTTTGAATTTAATGAGTTGTTTATATTACTATAATGCAAATTGGAAAAGTTTATAAAGAAATTTTCATTGTAGAATCTTTTGGTTTTTCTTTAAAATAATTGCCGTGAAAATGGAAGAACCTTTGTAGAAGAGCATTTTTAGATCCTATGTGTAAATTGATCCTTTGAAATAGATATATACAAAAGGAAATTATAGATCTCTGTAGAAAATCATCATTTTGTTTTGGTTTCCCTATTTCTTTTATTTGTCTGGGAAAATGAAAACCCTGTAGAAAACTTCTTCTGTGAAATTATTTTCCCATATTGAGCAAATGCTTAGATAAATTTATATATAAATATATATATACATATATATTGAAATATATATGTACATATACATATATATTGAAATATATATGTACATATACATATATATTATTTATATATTTTTTAGTTATTAAAGATATTGTAAATTTCCTATAGAAATTTGTATTTTAAAATGTAATGGAGAAAAATCGTTGTACGGTGAATTATTAGCAATGGAGAAATTTAAAATAAATTTAATTTTTGTTTGGAGGCACTGGGGATTAAACCCCATCACCACCTCTATATAGTGGTCTATATAGTGGTGGGGACGGGCCTACTATGGCAGTGCCCTCCACACGTGTGGGGAAGGCACTGACACAGACAGCGTCGTCTCCCATATTAATGCATGGCGCAGTCTGCGCTGTGATTTTTCATACGAATGGTTTTTAATGTTTATTCTAATATATATTATATATTTATGTATGGATATATGTTATACGTATAATATATAATATACATATTATTTATAATATGTATTTTATATATTGTGTATATTGTATATATATATATATATATATTTGGAAATTGTATTGTAATTATTTTTAAATGGAATTTGGGAAAAGTATAATTAATTTTATAATTAAATAATATATTAATATGTAGATATATATAATTATATTTAATTATATATATACATATTAAATATATTTATTTAATGTGTGAGTAATACAATGATTATTTGAAAAGCACGATTAATTAAATTGAAGTGATTGATTATTTTATTGATGAATTTGAGTTAATCTTATGAGTAGTTGTGAACTGAAAGTAATCATTTAGTTTAAATTCATTGTTGACCTATAAATAGGAATTATGTTTAAATGGTGTATTTTAAATATGCGATATTGATTGTTTTGGATTTAGGAAATCTGAATAATAGTGCTTTTAATTACCTGAGATTGTTTATTTTAATTTCTAGTGTTATGTAATTGGGCATGGTGGGGAATATTTGTTGTAGAGAAAATATAAGTCTTCCAGATTATAATTGTGACAGGGTTGTTATTTCTGTTAGTCACCTTGAGATTTCCTTGGGTAGTGCATGTAGTTGGATTCAGTATTGGACATCCGTAGGGATGTGTTATCTCTTGTGTTGTGTTATTATCAGTTTGTGCATTGTCTACCCTTGGGTGTAGAATGAGTTATTGTGTTGTCGATAGGGAGTGGCTTTCAACGAGGGTCGGGACACAAAGTGGTCCCAGGATAACTCATGTGGAAGTCAGTGTAATCAGTGGAAATTAAATAACCTACTTTAGGGGAATGGGTAGTTAACATATTTAACTTGATAATTAGCCTCGCTCATTGGCTCAAGGGCTTGTGTTAGACTTGAGATGAGTCGGGAAGGCCTGGAATGGCAAGATCATTATCTTGTCTTCTCGAAAGATAATCAATTCCACATTGGTGTGCATGTGGGGTCGAAGTTCATAAGAGGTTACCAGGATAACCCAAGATGGGGGCCAGGACCTAGGAAGATCTCCTTAGGATAACCAATGCAACCTTTGTGATGACACTCCTCCTATGACAGCAGTCATTTGTTTTGTACAGTGGTTGTTCTTGATTCTATGATTCTGGAAGCAATGTAACCCTATGTTTGTATTTACTGGTACAAGTGTGGTTTTGTACTTTTCCTGTGTTAGAGGTAGTCGGTTGTCTTGGTTACCTGTTACTATCTCCTAGCATGGGGGTTGGGCCTACGGGTACCATATGGCTGGGTGGCGTGCTCCTTACACTGTTGAGATTCTCTTCCTGTTCGTGATGGCAAGATCTTCTTGTTCGAGGAGCTCATGTGGTTCTATGGATTTGTACTTCTCTTTCTCATTGTAACTGTGGACACTATGTAATTGTAATCCTCATTTGTATCGAGGAGAACCCTTGTGATGTAATTGTAACATTAAGTATGATTTATTTATCGTTGGATTAAATGGTTTATATATGGTTTATATGGTGTTGTATCTGTGGAAATATGCTCATTACATTCCTATGTGTTAGACTTAATTTGCAATGGATTACTGCTTTGTTGTATGTTGTTATCATGAGTTAATTCCATGTACTATGTTTTAGAATAATTTGTAAGTTTGGAATTTCACATGTAGACAAGTTGCGTGGCCTAGAGGATGTATGTGTTAGAGTATTTTACTTCACTCGTCATTGTTACTCTTTTTAAGAAAAAAATTAGTTGTGCTTCTGCAGTGTTGCATCGTCCTCTAGGTTGGGGATGGGGTTTGATAGATCTCACAAACTTGAAGTCTAAGAAAAATATTTTACTTCTACGTGCATTTCTGAATAGAACATATGAATGGTCAAATAAAGATAAAGATATGAACTGAATAGATTTGGATTTTTGAAAGGGTTTAAATTCTTGTACAATTACAAAATAATTAATAAAAAAATTAAAATATTATAGTCAAACAATAAATTATAAGAAACAAAGTTGGTACGAAATATTAAATCAGCAAAAGACCAAAGGAAACCAAAATTAAACAGTCCCTAATCTAGATTACACTCCCTTTACTTTCTAGCAGCAAAGATAGTGTGTAAAGGTTCCAAACAAATTTTGGAGGGCTTTTTTTCCTTCTATGCACCTTAGTCAACCAACCTTTAGTGCACTTTTGAGTAGAACAACAAATATTTTATATTTTAGATATTTGATTATTTGTAATTTTAAATTTAAGAATTTGTTAATTATTTTTTCATGGTTTTGTATAAATTTATACATCTTCATGAATGTGTAATGTTAAAAAAAAAAAAAAATGATTAAGAACAATTGAAAGGAAAATAGATCAAAATGATTAAGAACAATTAAAAAGAATATAGATCAAAATGATTAAGAACAATTGAAAAGAATATATATATATATATATATATATATATATATATATATATATATATAGATATAGATATATAGATATATATATATATATAGATATATATATATATATATAAATAATCAGATACATTATTTATATATGTTGTTTATAAAATAATTACTGATTTTTTAATAAATTTTAAATTCAAATAATAATATTTAATATAAAACTAATTAATATTATGATATGATGTGATGATTACATATAATAATTTATTAATATTATTTATATTTATATTTTTATTAATTTTCTTGATAAATTAAAATTCATATAATTATAATCTTTTACCCTTTATAAGGGAGGGAATCTAAAGGTAATATGCTCAATTTTGGGTCTTTGATAAAACTTATGGTTAAATAGTATTAAAAATATATGTTTTTTTTATTTGTATTGTGAAATTTTCCTTCTAACACTATAAAATAAATATATTATAATATTTATATTTTTAATACTAATATTTAAAGATATTAATAAATGATACAAATATTAATAGTTTATTGATAAGTATTAAAAAAGTCATGGTCTATTAAACTTAATTCGATGTCATATGCAAACAAAAAAACATGTGGTAGGGAATTTAGTTGTTTCTATAATTAAGTAGAATAATGATGTTGGAAGATTCAAATTACCCAGCTTAGATATGTTGTTTGAATATAACTTTTGGATATGATTTGAGATATATTGTTCTAAATCAAAGAGTAATTTTTTTTGCGTATTTTAGGTCATAATCAAAGAGTAAAACTTTAGGGAATTTTAGCTCATTTCAAGCTATTAAATATAAGTAAAAGTACCCACAAACCCTTTAATAATCAAGCCAAAAGATAAACATAGTTATTAAGTATAGGTATTTTTCACATGAACCCTTCCAAGAGAATAACACAATAATCAAATCTATAATAAATTCAACAATATTTCAACATGTAAACCACACTTAAAAAAAGAGAATGAGAGAAATATAAAATAAACAATCACAAGAAGTAGAATGACACAAATATACCTCGGAAAAATCCTTTCAAAAAATTCAACCTCCAAAGCACCTAAACAATGTATTATTTAACAACAAATAGCCAAAATATATTATTAGTCTCTTGTTTTAAAATGGATATTAGCATATTCTTTCTTTGGTAAAAAGCCAATAGCATAACACTACAAAATCACCTTACATATAGACTTAAGGAGGTGCAAAAACAACCAAAAAATAATACCATATACTCAAACAAGGTCTAAAATAGTATGATTGAAATTCTCTCTACCCTCACATGAGTGGAGCTATCCTAAAATAGAAAATCACTCTTATAAAAACATTTGTGACCTCCATTATGCAAATTGACATATGTAAATCCCAAACATGGCCCCATGAAGTACTTATTACAATAGATACCTACCTAATAATATAAAATTTTCTTATATGACCACTATATGTAACCCCACATTAATGTTGTTATGTGTCATAATATATTTTACATCACAATCTTTGTCTTAAATACTTTTACATATCTTTCATTACAATATACACTTTTACACACATAATACTAAAAATTACACAAAGCATAATGGCCAAGGCATAAAATGATAAATAATTAAATAATATGGACACTAGGATTTGTAAGTTGTATCGGTACAGCCACAATAATGGGTTACACTTTTGGGACATCCTGATTTTTGCCTGAAATCACATATTTTTAGAAAATACAATGATTTATGACTTTAAAGGTTCCATTTAAATTATTTTAATTAAAGAGGGATTGATCAAACCCCCTTAGATCAAACCCCCTTGGATAGAACCTTTTTAGATTTAAACCATACCTATAATCAAGTCTCCTCTACACCTATCAAAATGCTGATAAAAAACCACTTTTGATTTACCTTTTGGGTGATCAAATGAATTCATTTAAAATTTATGTTTTGTAAGCATGTAGCCCTTATTATAAGCTTCCCAAAAAGTATAAATTTAAATATGTTTAGTTTGATTATTATATTTATTTTTATTTCTTGTGAATGTAAGATTTTCAATGAGCATCAAGTTCTTTGTTTCACATACCTAAAAAAATAGAAAAAATAGAGAAAAAATTTAAAAAATACATGTGCACTAGGTATTGATGTCCTTATTCCAACAAAAAGAATAAGTTAATTCAAATGAATACAAAAAAAGTTATGCGGGCCGAAGTACACCTCTGTCCAAATTATAATTATGCTAACTTGGAAAATTAATTTTAAAAAATATATGTAACAAAAAATTATGAAAAAATATCCATTCCCTAGATATTGGTGTGAAAAAATTTTATTTTAAAAATTAGAATTGTATCTTATCTATAAAAAAATTTATGTGGGCCAAAGTAAACATCACTTTTTAAAAATGTTGATTAGTAGAAAAAATAAGTTATTAAAAATTACATAAAATGATTCAAAATTTATTTTTTAATTTTTTTTTAAAATAATAATTAGAATCAGCTAATAAAATATCTAACAAATAACTAGTTGGATTCAGCCTTCAAAACTTTTAATGGTTTAGCTACTATAGGTGTAAGAAAGTGAATGTCTCCGGTGAAAAATCCCGATTTTAATGTCAAGTTTGGCCAAAAACTCAGAACTCCATTATTGTGGGATCAACCTTAATACACCTAATCCCAATATTCATCCACTTGTCATATGCCTTCAAAATTAAAAAGGAACAACAACAAAAAATGAACTAATTGCCAAGGGTAAACCATGTTAAAAATTTGACTCCTATGTGCTCATGAGCTCTACCAAGAATCTACCATATCCATCAAGTGACTAGTATATTAACCACAACACTCTCATCCTCCACCATGCCCAAGTATAGAAAATAAGAAACTAAATCCAATATCACACTTGGAATGTCATGATTTAATCCAAATTTTTACACATATGCCAAATACCATCACTCTAGAATAGGACCTACTATCTATAAAATACTCAATAATATTTATAATAATGACCTTAAAATACCACTAATACATCCAACTATCTAGAAGTCAAAATAGGTAACACAAATCATAGGGAGAGCTTTTTCCATCAACATATCTAACCTAGTTAGCAATCATAAATGCATGTATATTCATCGTTCCACATATATGTAAGTCTCTAAAACTAAGGATATATCAAATAGAATAAAAATTCCCAAAACAAGGGGAATATGCCCAAAGACACTAACTATGCCTTTTACTCTTCAAAATAAATCATCCTAGAAGATAAGGAGATAATGAGAAACATAACCATGTTCCTAGATGAAAGTTTAGAATTGTATCCCACTTTGGGCCAATGAAATAATTTTGGACAAAATAATTGAAACATCTAAAATATGTTTGGTTAGAACAATTTTGTATCAAACCATGTGGAACAAAAATTTTTGGCTAAAAATATTTCACTCAAAACATTTTTAGGTGCATGAGTTTTGGCTAAAACTCATGAAAATATAAAAGTGAAAAATGCCTATATTCATCATTTGAATCGAATTCACCCTAACCATATGCAATTTCTCCAACAAGTCTTTGAGTTCATGTGAAGACTTCTTTGACCTTCTATTCCCTTGAATTGAGGTAAGTTTTCAACCTTCACTTTGATATATATTTTTCTACAAAATATAAATATTATTTTTTATTTAAAATTTTAATATTTGAGTGTAATATTTTTATAATATTTTATATATGATTGTATGCACAAATACGGGGACCAAAAACTGGCCACAACTATTTTTTGGTTGATAAAAAATATAAGCATATTATAATGCGCTCACATTATAACACACTAGTGTTATGGTGTAGTTGTAATACCCCCATGTTGTCGATACTCTTTGCTACTATTTGTTACTCTTATGTGTTGGTTTGATACTGGTTTGTGATGGTGATTAGTTCACCAACTTGGTTGTGTGTGGATTCATAGTTTAGTTGGTTGCTACACTTGACATTATTATGATGATTTATGATACTTTATGTGGTGGTTAGATTAATTGATTATGCTATGGTTTTCTTTAATATTATATATGTCGATGTTGTGATTCTATGATGCTATGTTTTCTGATGTGGTTGTTAGTGAGTCTTGGTGAAAGGACAAAGTAGCATCACTCGCTTGCGAGCGCCTTGCTACCCCGCAATTTCCTTTCACGGTGTGTCTGCAATGGAGATTTACATGTTACTTGATGTTTATTTGTATGTAGGAATTGCAAGAATAAAGTCTCAATTCCCACTCGCTTCTGTGACATGTAAATTACCAAGGTAAACCTCCTCGAGAACAAAACAAATTGCAAAATACTTTTTAAATAATACACAAAGTAAACATGCATTTGTACATTAATTACATTTACATATTAATTAAATTAACATTGCACATTAATGACTTAACATTACATTCTCTAGGGCACGTGAGGTTACTTCACAAACAACTAACAATGAAAGCAAAAGATAACAACATAACTATTAGTATTATAAACTATGAACAAGAATACATCTAATAACCAAGAGTGAGAATATTAATACATCACATAATACCATCATAATGAATCTCTTTTAACAAGTTATAGTGGATCCGAACTATTACATCACCATTTTAATATTACATTACAAGCTCTTGATTAATAATTACATCAAATTTCCCAAACGTGTGGGATAATATAAATACAATGAAATCTGAATTACAAAGGAACACTGGTGCAACACCGACTGCACAAATGCTGCAAAGATAGACTGTTGAAGGGGAACCCAATGGGTGCGGAGCACGTTCCACCCAACCATGTGAATTATAATATAACTCACCCCCCGTGCTCAGAGGTGACAAGGAAGAGAACCCGACCATGAATGCCAAACCGACTCACGTACAATCATAGTACAAATACAAACACAACTCAAGGCATACACTGATATAACCTACAACGTTCATGAACCAAACATGACAAGATAAAGCTATGAAACTCATCACAAATAAACCAAGCATTAATAATTAAACAAGTAACTAAATAACAATCATAAACCAAATTTGCAAGAATCAGAGACAACATAAAGATTACAATATCTAGAGGCAACTACAACAAAGCACAAGGGTGTCTAGTGGAGAGTGTCATCGCATAACTCTCATGGGATCTCCAGGCCCTTCCTCCAACCGAGGCGCCGGCCCCCACGAAAAACCACTCTCCCTAAGACCCCTAATATAAAACAAATCCAAGCAAGGGTTGAGCTAAAACAAATAAAGCATAATACTCAAAGCGGGAAAATGCGGGGCATTAACTCTCTCGCGACAACTCATAACCAAAGGTCTTAATAAAACCATTCAACTCTTCCAAGCCAATAATCCAATAAGTTTCAATCCCAAAAGTATGGCTAAGACCAGGAGAACATTCAAATTAAACAAGCCTCTGGAATATAGTTTCACAAATTGACAACAGGTTTCCACATTAAAACAAGGAAGTCATCACTCAACAAAATGGCAAAATAAATAAGTTCCTAAGGTTCACTTTTACAATCCTACTTAAATGCTCAAATAATTTTGCAAAGTTGCACCATTAAATTTAACTCCTTCCCAAATGATCAATCAAATTAATTTCCCCAATATTCTGATCGTTACAAAAATTAAAATTCCAATTTCCAAATCCTAGAAAGTCTATCCCTCTTTGTATGAGTCTAAAAACATATAAAACCAGAGATAATATAAATTTCTATTTAAAAAGATATTTATTTAATAAAATAAATGATCAAATAATGTCATCTATAAATAACAACATTATTTATCATATTAATTAAATTAACATTTTAAATAAAATAAATTATAATAATCATATATCTATATATTTATCTATATATATAATTAAACACACATATATATATAAACAAAATTAAATTTAAATTAAATAAAATAAATATTAATTAAAAAAAACAAC
>VDFB02154868.1:0-10503 GCA_007258455.2 Sequoia sempervirens | reverse complement strand
TTAGTTTTCTTGTTGTTTGCCATCGAGTTGTATTTACATCTAAACATAAAAATCTAGAAATCTATAACTGAAAGTATTTGTTTGAAAGCTGAAACAAAGACCTTAAACATTAACTTAGAGAGTTAGACTTTATTTTTTCAAACTCTTGTGCAAATACTCACTCCCTAGGGTGAATCTGTCCTTGTACAAGTCATTTTCTAATTTTTTTCCCAATCAATTTGTCTTTGTCTGCTTTATATCTTGTTGTTTGGAGATCTTAGTTTCAGTTTTTGAAATTACAGCTTTTTGTAGTTGTTTGCATTCATATCAATTGGTCAAAACAAGCACATTTTTCAAAATAAAAATTTGCATTCAAAAGACATCATTTTCGGATTACCACATTCTAAAATTAATAAATCCTTATATATTAGATTTGAAAATTTGCATCAAACCTCATTATGTATATGTGTTTTGGTAACATATGGATGACCTTAAGATCCCCAGTTGATGTTTCTAGTTGTATATTTAGAGATGATCCTAATGTGATTGATAACACTCATAAATATTCACCTCCTAATGAATGTCCCCACGAGGTGGACATCTTAGGCCAAGATGAAGATAGCATGCAACAATTTAAACAATACTCCTTACATAAACTTGAGAACAACACATCTTTTTATCCATCCATGCAACAACCGACATTGTCTATCATTCCATCACTTGATATGTTCAACCTTTTACATCTTGAAATTGAAACACAAAGCAAGCCTCAACCATAAATCATGGAATAACTTGTTAACAAGGACAATAGTGATAATCTTCTACCCTATGGTCATCGAGTTACTAACACACCCATCAACTTAGAAGAGAGTTATGATCAAGGCTTTAAAATCTTAAGAAAACAAGGATGCAACATAACCAATGAACATGAAATATATCAATGGCTAGAACAACAACCATCAGAAGATACCAAGGGACTAGGATATCAAGGTTTTCCTCCTCTCGCTACCTATCTGAATGGGAAAGGCATTCTATTTCATAAAATTGTTTTAAAACACCAATTAATGCCTCATGAGCATGATGGGGTCACCTTAGATCCTCCACATCCACCTCAACAAGTCACCCAATCAAGTAAGAAACCTAAGACCTATAAACTCAAGAAATTTCCATTCTTACATACCATAACAAAAAATGAATGAAAAATGGATCAACTCCTTTGTCTTAGATTGTTTACATTGCCACCTATTTGAGAGAACAAAAAAGGAAAAAAGTACAAACATGAATTATTGTGCATTTTTTAGAGTTGTTGGGCATCTTACCGATGGATGTCATGCTTTAAAGAAGCTATTGAAATAATTTGATCCTACTACAAGACAACTTGATCATATAATAGATTAACAATTGATCACTTTGCTCCTTACTATGTGATAGTTGTATAATCATAGCATGCTCACTATCACATGTATTACATTTCATGCAAACCATTTTTATATTGCAAGGAGCACATTCTCATCACATATCTTAGCCCATCCTTGTCCTACATTTGGGGGGGTAATGGGTTAAATAGCCTTGTCCTAGTACGACACTCGTTGTTTCCCCTTTAGCTATTATCTACCTTCCGCATATGATAAACAAGATTGGGATGTAGACGAATTGCTTTAGGTTGGATCACAAGAGCTTTATGTCTATTCTATGTTCTTTTTTTGATTGTATGTGTGTAATGTGATCCCCTGTACTGTGTTGCTTGGTGTGTCTTTATGTTTGTAAGCCTACTTTGGATGACCCTTTTTACTCCCTTGGTGCAAGGATACAAAGGAAGCAACTCTGTTGTGACATTCTTAGATATTTGTATCTATATTCTTCTATATGTTGTAACAATTGTATTTTCACTTGTCTTGTGCATTTTCATTTTGGGGATGATGCAAAGCATTGAGACATTTAGGTCTCCTCCATGTTGACCCAAAATGATTGTTTGTCTTCTCTGTGTGTGTGTGTCATTCTTCCTTTGTGCTCATTGTTCTATGAGTTATTTGGGGAATGATGACGGTTCCAAGCTCTATTATGTCACTATAGCAAAGACATATGTTGACCCTAAATCCATGAATCCCTTATGTTTTATCTTAGGATTGGATATGGGGGAAATCTCCTTTCCATGATGTAGCTTTATTTGGAAGCATATGTTTGGCATAGGTATTTCCAAATAATCTCTCATGTATTGGCATTTATCATCTTCTACTTTAAAATAATTGCTCACAATATGGTGTTTAGCAATTTCTTTAAAGTGGGGGGGATTATCCCTCTCTCTTGTTGCTTACTTGATGATATGACCTTTATTCAAAGTGTCGTCTTCTTATTTCACATGATGTGTCTTCTTGTTATTGACATTGGGTTTGATGTCCTTCAAGAGTGTGACATGTCTTTGCATATGAAATTCCTCTTAGTGGTAATGTTATGTATTGCATTCCCAAAGGTGTGAATCTTTTATCCCTCAACTAGTCCTCTCTTGATGGTGATATCGAGTGTGATGTTCCCTAAAGTGAGACCTTTCATGAACTAAGCAAAGCCCCTTTGACTATCCTAAAACTAAATCTTGGCCACCAAGCATAATACAACTTTCTTGCTAGTGGTGCCTTGCCATGAGTGTCTAGCATAATGTAGCTTGCTAACCTTGTGAAAACCTGTGACCATCTAGTGTGGCACCTTATCAAAGTTACCAAGGAGTATAAATTTTGGTATGGTTGATGTATGAGAGCATGTAGACTTGGCACGAATTTCCCATCTTCCACCTTTTTATGGGTACACACCTGGTGTATGTCGGACTACACTAGACCATTGTGTGTTTCTCATATTGCCTCGAGGCTCACCTAGTGTATATTGAACTGCACTAGCCCTTGTGAGCAAATTCTTAGAAAAACAACCAAGGATTTATCTACACCTTTTAGACAAACATTTGAAGCTTGATCCACCCATTTTCCCTCTTTGAATTAACTTTGACATTTGTATGATGTTGTATCTTGTGTCATTGTTTCATGCATGTGTCTCTTTGTGCCTTTGTTGGTTTGCCATGGGATCTTAGATCCTGGGGGCTTGATCATCCTCCTTGATCCTTGTCATCTCATCTTTCTAACAATTGTACAATTAGACCTCTCTTGACTTATTTATCTACTTTAGTGCGAGTTTGAGCGTGGCCTCATACTCTCACTAAAGTGGGGGCTAAATGTAGTGTAGAAAAATGTACACCTTTACATTTTCGCACTATGTTTGCATCCCCTTAATTAATTGACTTAATTAAGCTTATAATTACCTAAATTATGCATTCCAAAGCCTTATTATTCTCGTTTTTTGAAAGGGAAACTTATATTAAACAAATGGTAGCATTAATTTAAATTCTTTAGAAATTGTGTGTCCTAGATTTAGGTCCTAGGACTCATTCGCCCAAGGGGAAATGGGTCCCCTTTAAGTGCTAGGACCCAATTTTTAAAATGTTTTTGGAAGAATTTTAATGATTCAAATTCAAGATGCAAATATCAACTTATGGAATCTATTTTTTGGAAAATTAGATAAACACCTATAAATACATAGTCTTTTTATCAATTCAAATCTAAGAAGCATTAAAACACTCTTTTTGAAGAAATCATATGAGAAAATATTATTGTCAAGAGCATTGAAGAGAAGATTTACTAGTCATCTACAACAATAATCAAGATCATATCATCATGTCAAAGTTCATGTGTGTTCAAGTCATGTTTTGGAGCTAACATCATGATGTAGGTTTCAAACATTCAAGCAAGCATTCAAGCATCAAATAAAGCAATCATTCAATCCAATTCAAGCAAGATCCAATCCTTAAAGAGATGTGTAAGACTCCAATCCTCTAAGGGTAACCATTAAGGGCAGGGAGACCTTTAGTGGCGAATCTTCGCCAATTGGCGAATTCTAGGAATCAAAATAACTCAAATTTGGCAAATTTCTCTCACCCACAGTGGTATCCAACCACCCTAATTTACCAAACATAGGTCCAATGCATGTTTATTCAATAATTTTTTTTTTATGAGGCATATTTAAGCAAATCTAAATTTCCAATCATTAAACTACATGCTCTCATGTGACCAACTAATATTTTCACCTGAATCCTGGGAGCATTTAATAAAAAACACCTACATATTTGCTAGTACTATTAAAATGGCATTGTATCAGGACCCATTTCTCCAATTAAAATTTACAAATAGTTGCTTGTGAAGACTCATTTTGCCAATCAAAATTTATAAATAGTTGATTATGAGGACCTATTTCACCAATAATATTAAAAAATAATTAAATTTGAGGACACATTTCGCCTTGAAAATTATAACGTATTCGCCAAATTTTTAATATACCATTTAAAAATCCTGTGAAATTTTCCAAATATGGAATCATGGATTGATATAAATACAATCGAAAGTGCTCTCATTTATTCTACACATTTTGTTCGGTTCTAAGGTCTACTTCTCGATTCTAAGTCACAAGAAAGTCGAAAACGTAGACTTAAAGGTGAGTGATCACTGACCATTCCTTCATAGTGTTATTAGTTATAATAATAAGTTTTCTTTATCTCTTTCCATTCTTGCTTCAGTCTTAAAGATGATATTGAGTAGGGAATGGGATCTATATTATTACTCTCTATCCTTCTTAAACAAGACATTTTTTTTCTAGTTTTTTATTCGAAGTGAGAGATGAATATGTTGATCGAATCAAAGATTAATATGTCGAGTGAATTGAGCAGCAACGGTAAGGCTCCTGCCACTCCTCAGGGTGGTGAAACTACTCCTAGCGCTCCTCAGGGTGTTGAAAATACTCCTGCCGCTCCTCAAGGTGTTGAAAATACTCCTGCCGCTCCTCAGAGTCAGGGTGGTGAAAATACTCTAGCCGCTCCTTAGGGTGATGAAAATAGTCCTGCCACCCCTTAGTGTGGTGAAGATCAAGAGACTCAGAGGCCATCAAAATGCCCAAAACTTAGATGTATCATACAGTCTTACTTTGGAATTTCCAAAGCTTCTGATCGATCAGGTCAAGATGGAGCTACATCATCAACTCTTCCACCAAATATTGGTAGCATTCACAATACCTCAGTGCCAGCGAAAGGTTAAGATGAGATTGTCATTGATTTAAATCAAAATGTATCAAATTCAAATGGGGATGGCAATACCACAAAAGATGCTCCAAGGGATACCCTGGTTAGTCAGAATGAGATAATTGAATTGGATGGGGATGATGTTGGTAGCAAGAAAAGGAAAAACAAACCAAAAAGGGGGCATGAGTGGGAAATGACAAGGAATTTTCAACTTGGTTGGTTGTCAAAGTACCCATTCATTGTAGTAGTGGGGGAATCAGACGATATTGAAAAAGAAACACATGCCAAATGTACGATTTGTACTTGGAAATTGGGAAAATCCAAGACATTGCAGCTAAAGATTGATACTATAGAAAAGCATATCGGTAAAAGTTTATGAAAACAAAATCATAGACCTGAAGCATCACTAGTCTTAATGATGGAAATCAAAGGAAAGGCCTGTCTTCATGTTAGTGGCGCCGCTGGATTATAATGAGAATCAACAGCATGTCAAAGCTTGTCGCATGTAAAGGTACACTTGAGGTTCAATTTGGAAAAGCAATGGAAGGAGAAAATATGTCAAAAACTATTTAGATGAGTGTTGTTTTTCATATTTTGTCTAGAGGGCGTCCTATGAGAGACTACCCAAAATATTCTATTTTATTATCTTTTTTGAATGTTCCTCACTATCCCCATACACATTGGTCAGTAAATGCTAGATGGGAATGGGCAAAGTGTCTTGCTGCAATGGAAAAGGAAGAATTAAAGGAGAAAGTAAAAGAGTCAAACTTCATTGCATTATCTTTAGATGAAGTTACTACGGTAGACAATACTTCTTAGGTCTGTATGCATTTGTATACTATACAACAAATACGTTCGCCAAGCTTATCTCTCTCCGTGTTCATAAAATGAAGGATGCTTAAACATCGCGATAATATATTTGAACTAGTCAAGAAATATTTGAATGAAATTGCAGGTATGGATGAGTTGACAATTGCAAAAAAGTTGGTGTGTGTAGGAGTTGATGGAGTTGTAGTGATGGAAGGTCAAAGGACCGGTGTTTGCACAAAGTTACAAACTACTTGTGCACCATACATGCTTGGCATTCACTGCATGGCCCATAGAATAAATTTGGCATTCAAAATTGTAAGCAAGTTTCCAAAAGTATCAAAAGTTGAAAATCTAGTCCGTGAGATCCATGCATACTTTTGCCAAAGTCCCAAACATTTCACAGAATTTCAGAATTTTGTTGAGAATAACACCAGGAAACAAGCTTCTCAAGGATGTCGATACCAGATGGATCTCCTGCATGGACTAGCACAGCGAGGTTCTTTGAATATCAATCCTTGGTGGAAACAGTGTGCGAGAAACACTTAACCACAGTAGACAAAACCGACCTCTTACATAGGTTAAGCGATATAGAGACACTCACTTGAATTTAGCTAGTCTTCTCATATCTTGGATGAAATGAACAGTCTTGTGAAGAAAGCCCAAGATAGAGCTATGTATATTAATGAATATGCCAATCTACGTAAACATACATGCTTGGCCCTTGATCATCTATATCTAGATTTAACACAAGATGGCGTAGATTATAACCTGTGGCAGAAAATTATTGATTTGAATGATCCTAATAATTATTTACCTTTTAATGGAAGTTGACACTTATGTATATGTGTACGTGGATATGAGATACAAATGTACTGATGTAAGACTACCAGGCACTCTAGCAGAGAAGTATTTGTTAATGAGGAAGATTTTAAAGACATTGCTAAATTTGTTGGTGATAATTTGAAAGAAATTGCAAAACCTCTTTCCTTAGAGATTCGTGAAAGATTCCCTTGAGATGAAATAATTGAAGCCATGAGTATTGTGTATCCTCAATTTTGGGAAAACCAAGATAACCCAAGATTTTTTCACACTCAAGTAAAAATCTTGATCGAATGATTTTTGAAAACTATAACAATCAATGAGCAAAAAATAGAAGGAATTTTAAATGAAGATAAGCTAAGAAAGCAATGTAAGGATTTTGCAGTAGCTATTGAGGACCAGTATAAATCCATGGGCAAGGACAAGGCCTTTGAACCGGGATCAATAAAAAGGGTTTGGACAAACTTAGGTCAGAGTGAAATATTGCGTGATAAGATATCAAAATATTTTAAACTTGCTAATTTATGTCAAACAATGATATTGGGGTTGGTGGAGGATGAGAGAGTTTTCAGTACATTAGGGTTTTTGAAATCAAAGTTAAGAAACAAACTAGATAAGAATTTGGAAAATTTCTTGAGGATGAAAGGAACTGTGTATAATATTAAAAAAATTCCTTTTGATAGGGCACTCGCAATCTAGAGGTTCACATGTGAAAGAAGAGGGACCGGTCTGTGCAACACTCCAATTCCAAAGGCTGGTACTGGTGGCATTGCCATGGGTAGTGAGACTGGGACAGATGAAATTGACGAAAATGACATAGTGAATGTTGAATTTGTGACACAGGTCAAAGACTAGGTGAAGAGCAAACTCAGAATCAAGAGCTTCAAGATGACTCTTTTACTCTATCTGATGTTGAACGTCAGTTTCGGGACCCTGATTCTATTTGGGAAATGGAAGAGAATTAGCAGCTTTTAGGTATTTATACTACACTACAAGATTCATGAATCAGTTTCCATTGTTCCAAACTATTGTTGTTGATATTTTATATTATATTGAATGAAAATTCAAATTGTGAATCATTGCACTTCATGAATCATATTCCAAACTTTAGTTGATGATATTTTATATTGTATTCCATGAAATTGTGATATTTTATATTTTATATTGTATTCCATGGTATTGAATTTGATATTTCGTTATTTTTGATAGGACATGCATTGAATGTGGCATTCAATTTCCTTCCTTGAAAAGATAGCCTTGAAACATGCATGCTTTTGGAAATTCCTCAAAAGACAACTCTAGTTTAGTCGGTACATAAGTCCATAATGTCGCGTAGTCACTGAAACTAGGAACCTTAGAACCAAAGTCTGAAGTTTCAAAGTTTTTGAAACCTTCGACCCACCGACTACAAAGATGACCAAGGTCCAAGAAACTAGAAAGACTTGCAAGTTTGCAACTCAACAAAGTGAACGAACTCGGGGAATCGGGAAGTTATGAAAATTAAGAACATCACGACAAGGTTATAAATTATAAAACTCTGATGACTAGCGACTGATAAGGCTATAAATTATAAATCTCTGAGGACTAGCGACTAAGGTTAGGAAAAGCAACAAAACCGTGACTTTGAGTGATAGTAACCACAACATGTCATTAATCTTCTTTGTCATTATGCATTGATGTATGTTTTAATTTTGGATCTAGTTTAATGAACTAGTTAAAGTACCTCAAGATTAAAGCATGAATTCATATAAATTTTTAGTGGTTTTGATAAGTAGTACTAGTCATGGAGATTGAGTATTGATCAGTGAATTGTAATACAATTTAACTAAGATTATGGATTCCTGGAATTAAAGTCACCTTATAGTTCATATTTTAATTGTGTTAAAAGTAAAACTTGAACATGTACTAAGTGATTCATCACTTAGCTCAATGCTTAATAACATATTAGCAATAGTCTTAGTAGCATATACAGCAATGAACATCAACAATCATTTGAAGTGTATCTAGTAGTTGAAACAACTATTAGACTTTTTCTTCAAATGAAAAAATAAAGAATACAAATAATTTATTATTTAACATCGACACATTACTGAAGTCTGAGTTGGAACAAAGACAACTCTGCACAGAGCTGAGTTGGAACTTGGAAACCCATATTATCAAAAATCAAATCATTGCAACACCTTTTCTAGCAACTTCCAATGTTTAGGTGGTGGAATTGTCATTTGTTCTAGCTTGATGGCTTTGACTTGAAGATTTGTTAACAATTCATGATTCAAATTGGAACCTATCTTGCATTCTTCAATCAATTTTACATTCAAGGTTAGAAATGGTTTGATAGAATCAAGTAGTTTTCCACATTTGGGTTGGAGGACTAGTAGCCAGACATCAATCTTTCATTGATACTCCTCTTCTTTTTGAAATCATTCTTTCGATGAATTGCTCATTTGTCTCAAAAACCTCTGGTAAACCAAGTTTTGTGAAGTTCCTTACCTTTTGCATCCACCACCTTCATCATATGCGCAGCCAAGTAAAGAAATATTCCTTTGTTTCACACATTCTCAAACACTTTTCAATGATAAATGACAACGTCATTGATGTAGCAAGCCGATTAGTAATCCCTTTTGATTTCAAAACATTGTCACTGGCTTTGTAGACTATTTTTTGAATTTTTTTTGCAGATTTCTCTAATGCCAACACTTTTTTGTTGTCCAATAAATATTTGTTGAGCTTCTTATGATGTTGTCTGATAACATCAATCAATTGAAACATGTCACACAAATGATCAATCCTTTGCATTATTTCATCCTAGATCTTTTGTTTCATATGGCTCATTGTCTCTCTACAAAATGCAGATAACTTATTTTGACAAGTCTCAATTTCATTTTTTGCTTCCATCACCTCTGCCACCAATCTTTCATTTATTTTTCTCTCCTTCTCCAATTTTTGTTCCCACTGTGCATTTCCATTCGCAATGCTTACTCTTAGTTTTTTTGAAGTGGATTTTTCCTCATCATATTTCTTGTTGCTCTCATCTATCCTTTTCTTCAGTTCATTCACTGCAGTCTCATTCTGCTTATCCTCTTTGCTTGTTGATGTAGAGGAATTTTTTTTTATTCTTTTTTCTAATTCATTGCTCTTGTTATCTATTGCTTTCCTCTTTTCTTTCTCATTTGCTAGGTCTACCTGTAACTTTTCAATTTGAGTCTGCAACCTTTTTTCTCTCTATCTTTCTTAAGCAATGATGTGTACACCAATTCATTGTTCTTCTTTGATACATTAATTTTGTCAGTATTTCTGATTCCAAAAAAATCCAATTGAATATTGTTCACCTAGAATTCAGATCAAGCCATCTGATTTGTCAGTTTGTCTTAAACTATGGGAACAAGAAATGTGTACTCCATGATTTCTTTATTTGTGTCAAATGTGGGTAATACCATGGTTGTGGCAGGCTCTGAAGTTACAGCAGATGCACTTTCCATTAATTGCTTCTTTTCTTTTTTATTCATGTCTGATTTCTTTTTAAACTCTTCAATGTAATCAAAACCCAGGGACACATGAACAATGGAATGCTTGAATGGCAAAGGAATAGGAGTAGTAGTACTTGCAGTTGCTAATGATGTCGCAACCATACTAACTGGCACTGGGGGGTGCCTGGAAATAAATCCTTTGTGGTGGATCCACTGGTAGTGTGACTTGGACATGTCAAAATCCTTTGCCTCTTCTGTATGCCTTGATCACCTAGTGTTTCTGTGGTATATTGTATTGTTGTCCTCTTGTGTGTAGTT